>JAUESF010000085.1:52405-62893 GCA_032274765.1 Malacoctenus tetranemus
CCGGGGGGGGTGGTTGGGGATGTGCCCTGACAAGTCAAACTGGTAAAAAGCTGGTTGTTGGTGGGCTCCTGTGTTGAATTCATTCCCTCAGGGGACCAGAGAGAGACGAGCAGCTGGCTGGCCGGACAGGATTCACACGTTGAGCCTTTGACTTGCCCTTTGCTTCCATGATCCGCATCAATACAGATAATACAACTGACTGCCCAAGTTTGCGCTGCATGTCACGGTTCTGTCCGAAGGAGCCGGCCTTGCCAGGTCCCTTTCACCTTATCAGTGTGGGAGGAATGTCTGTTGTCTCTCATGGAGGCTTCACCTCACTATGCTCCGTTTCATACCTGATAGGAACCAGGGATGCCTTCCACGCATGCAGGCACATTGTAAACATGAAGACACAGCAGTGAGATGCAGGTTTGCAGGTTAACGAGACAGCACTGGCCAGAACCCCCCACCCCTACCCCACTTCCGTTCCCACCCTGACCTCTCACCTACCTGTGCTGGAGGTAACCTCATCCCCCCGACACGCAGGCTCCCGCAGGAGGAGGAGAGCGCACACTGCACCTAGGACAGAGGCTTGGGGATGGGGGTGGGGGGGTGTCAGACAGTGTGAATCAGCAGAACGCAGACAGAAAAAAAAGCCACCAGTGACGGTCTGTTCACTCACCTCTCATTACAGCAGCCGCAGTTCAGGAGAATGTCATTCCAACTCACACAAAAAAAGAAGAAAATAAAAAAAAGGTGCAGCAATCCCAAAGTTCGAGTGGAGATGTGGAGGTGATCCCGAGGTGTGAGGAGGAGATCCGGACGGACAGAGAAGGTGATGGGGGCGGGGGAGGGAGGTAGGTAGGGAGGAGGAGGAGGAGGAGGAGGAGGAGGAGGTGGGAGACGGAGCGGCCGGATCGGTGTGTCCAACAGGTTCCCTCCGGTCTCGGAGTGCTGCAGCCCCGCCGCACTGCGCCTTCACCAACACAAGGCAGGAGACAAGGCAGAAAGTGGCACGGAGGCTTCAGACCAGGGAAACTTTCTTTTCCTTTTTTTTTTTTTTTTTTGGTTCTCTTCTGACTCTTTACCGCCTCCTGCTGGTGCACTCTGACTCCTGGAGGTGTCCTGGAGGCATCGTCCCGCAAAGGGGCGGGGACCTTCGGGCACCGGACGATTCGATTTGATCCGATGATAAACGCAAGAACCGATGCATAATTTTCACTTTCTTTCAACACGTGATACATCTCTCGCTCACCTTGTGACTGATGCGTTTCACTTGATGCACCATGGAGAAAAGGGACGCACGAGCTCCAGCTTTGATCCAGAAAGAGACGCTCTGATCAGGTTTCTCTGTCATCGACTAAATCAGTGGCTGCTACATTTTCTCATTTTAATCAAGAAAGCTTGGGCCTTCGGGGTGACACTTCTTCAGGGCCGTGCAGAGACATTCCTGAGGGAACATGTTGATGAAGTAGTCAACTCAGAGCAGGTGGCAGGTTCTGTGTGTGTGTGTGGGGGGGGCTTCAGTGTGGAGTTTAAATATTTGGAGGGGAAAGATTGTGGAAGTGCCGTCGGTGCCAGTCACAGCAGATCCACAGCATTGAATATGTGCAAACGTATCATATTGCCTCCTCAGGGAAGGGGTGTGTGTTTATGTGTGTGTGTGTGTGGGGGGGTCATTTTGGCAGTGGAAAACAGCTAATGTGGAAAGAAGTTGGCGGCTTCGGGCTTTATTGAAGCCACGCCTCATTTCTCTTCACGTTGGAGACGAGCTCTGCAACATCCCTCAACGGATTTACTCCCATGTTAAAAGGAGGGATATAAAGTACATGTAAACTGATGACGAACCAGAAACAACACTCAGCTGGTCCCAACGTCAGCATCTCAGAGCCGACCACCCCCATTGAAACAAGAAGACATTTCAAAGAGTGACTTTTCAAAATAAAGTTTACAATTATACATACTAGCTGGATAAATCAAGAGAAAACAAGTTAGTCTGGGATTGCGTCAGAGCAGGACTGAGATGAAAGGTCCTGGGTCGGGGGTCGACTTCCAGCTGCTCTCAGCTGGTTGGACTCCTTCCAGTCTGACCCAACATGACCGGCGAGTTGGGGTACAGGACGAGTGTGGTGGCTACTCAAAGTATCCGACTGAAGTACTTCTACTTTGTCACACTATTGATGAGGGGAAAAAGTGGACCTCTTTTGAATGCGTCTCATATGTCCACTTGCTTTGACTGCTGTGATGCGTCCTCGGGCATGTCCAGCTCCGCCCGTAAAACTCGCCTGACTCGTATGTAAACTGACGTCCCCTCAATACCCCCCCCCCACACCACCACCAGACGTCATCTGAGAACTTTCAGCATTGTTTGCTTCTCCCCTAAATATTTAGACACGCCGTGTTTTCGGAGGCCATTTGGAGGCCACTGATTACCATCCATCTCCTCACAGCTGCAGTGTCTTACTCAGAAGCAGCTCAGTGTTCAGAAGATTTCGGGCAGCTTTGATATGGTGGGGAAAGAAATGTGTGTGAAACGCGTGTAAAACGCGTTTAAAACAAAGGGTGCTGGTTCCAGTCTCAGACATGTTGGTGTGGTCTCAATTATTCTCCTGGGTGTGAAGAAAGCCAACAATCCTGCTGCAGTTTGGACATGGTTCCTCAAAACATCTGGCTAATCCTATCAAGCCAGCAAAAACACACACACACACATTTGTTTCTGTGGGTTTTTTGGACAGTGCACCATGATGAAAAAAATCCATGTTTTCCATGACAATGAAGACATTTTGGCTACATTTACATCAGTCTTGTTTTCTATGCACTCATGATCATTCTAACTACTGCAATTTAAAAGAATGATGGAGTCGTGAATATGAACAAGAAGCACTCAGCAAGCATACCTACAAAACCTTTTAACCTTCCTGGCTTCAGCCTTTTTGAACACACAACCCTCTTAAAGGGACAGACGCTCTTACGCAAGCTCTATTAAGGCTGTATGTGAGATTGCTTCTGTGCTATATTCTGATATTGCTGCACATGTGCCGATAGGAGAAATCCAATGGAACTTACTGTAGATGTTCTGTCAAGACTGACACAGAAGCACATATCTGAAAATCTGTTACTCCAAATCTGGTTTATTTAAGTTGACATGACACCCTAAATTAAGTACAAATACATGAGGTTTCTATCAGTTATAGTTTATTAATCATGACTAATTGATCTGTCTACAGGCATCAAGGACAGATGGAAGAGAGACAACATGAGAGGCTGTTTATTATCACATTTATTTATCCAAAAATGTGTCATTTAGGATGAGCTGGATGCAGCCACTGCAGCACGTCTGGGTTTGGGGGTGGTGCCTTCCCTGAAACCATTCCTGGAAGAGAAGAAGCAAGTGACAAAATGAGGATGCTGCTGCCAACACACTGATCCAACTCAAATCTTGCCGGGAAGAAAAACATTTGCAGAAAGGCTGGAGCCTTTACTGTTCCACACAAGGTTCGAGGCTTTACTTTTCCCACATGATGTCTGTGGTTACAGGCTGGTTTGGTTCAGGCCTTAAAGTTGATGGAGGCACATAAACATTTCTCCTTAACTTGTTTGAATACAAGTATAAACAGAGTCAGTGGTACAACAGGCAGAGAAAGCTGTGACAGTAACCCCACATGTTAATGAGCACTTTGGTAATGTAGGGGAACCACAGTGCAGGAAAACAGATAACACATCTGATCAGAGTGCATAAGAAGTTAAAAGGGAAAACATTTACAATCAGCAGAACAGGGACCACCTGGGATAAACAGCAGACATGACTCAGTCCCACTGAACCAGTTGGAGCCTGTGTGACCCACGCCAAACCCAGAGCCCAGTAACATAAACCTACATCTCAGTTACAGCTGTCACACACAATGTCAACAATAGTAGCCAGTTAGTGGGAATAAGCCACACTGTTGTCTCACAGCAACTTCTGTGAATGTGTGAACATTTTAGACATAAGCTGCATCTACACTTTGTTTTTCCCACTGTATGAACTGTACAGCATTTTAACAGACATTACCAGTCTAAAAATGTCTCCCTAATCACAAGCCTTCCCTGTAAACAGTGGTTTTAGAGTACTAATCATTCTTGTACAGCGAACTGTGTGCAAAAGAATGCAAATGCAAAGTACACAGTGGGGTGTGTGAATGCTATGTGAAGTAGAAGGCAGGGGTGAGTCTCTGGCAGAAGAGCAGACAAGTAGGTGGTGCTAAATATGCTGCACGCTGGAACAAATTCGTGGCCTGATTACACTGATAGTGACGTTTCAGCATCTCTTATTAGCCTGATTACAATTGATTCTCTGGAGGTTCAGTGGAAACAAATTGCACAGATTACCTGGAGTTTTCACGCCCACAGTATTGTGTAATTGGAGTAAAATGCACCCCGACCTATTTGAGCTCTTTCTGAAAGCGGTTTAGGAAAAACAAACCCTTTTTTCCAGTACGGTTCATCTGAAGCAGTTGAGATGCAGTATATAAAGTTTTCCTGATCTGGTCCCCCAGTTAGAGTCACTTTGTCTCACTCTTTGGCTTACCTCAGATAAAATGCTGAAATCACATTAAATTCATATGTTCAGACATTTTTTTTTTTTACCATCATCAGTAAGCAGAATGGACGTGTCATACCAGATGTATAAACAACAGAACCCTCCAGCACTCAAATGCCAGGTACATTTTAGTTATTCGTAAATGCATAACAGTAAAATTCTGATCAACATTAATTGGTTATTCATGATTTGAATCCAAATCTTCAAGACACTCTCACTATTCTTCATTGCACATAACCAAGGAAGTAACAAAAACCAGGCCACCAACATGTCCTCAGAGTTTACTTTCAGGCGTCCTTTCAGTGTGAAAGGTACTGAGGTGGGATGGCTTCATCCTTCCTCTGTGCCTCAGAGGTTTTTTACTCAGGGGCGATGAGACGAGGCGGCACCCGTTTGGAAGGGTGAGGTGCGACAACAAGACAGTGCAGTGATGATAAACTCACGTAATCCTAACAACGGCACCAGGAGGTTTTAAAGAGGTGAAAGTGGCTGCTGTAACAACCTGTGACACAAGCTAATTTACAGTCAACAGCTCACCTTTGTCAGAGCGATAAAAGTTGAAAACATGCTCCCAATCTGCTGACCAACAAATCAGGCTGCTTGTGTACATGCAGCCATTAAACTCAATTAGACAAAATTAAAGTGTGGTTTCCAGTTTGAAAATAAATGGTGAGATTGTCTTGTTGGTGGCCTGCAGTCTGTTAACATGTTTTTGACTCTCTTGGAGTCTGACTTGTGTAGGTACCAAAACAAACAATCTGGTCCCAGATATTTTCACAAGCTTGATAAAACAATGGATTTAAAACTAAGGTCATAGTCGAAAAACAGTTGTTTTGTTTACTGCAAGTTAATCAGCAAAGGTCTGATGTCAAACTGACAGTGACCTTCAACACCGGGAAATTTAGAAATCTGTCACTATGGTCTTTTAATCCGTCGCACCAACTGCACGTCTCACCTGAATCTGCGGTAGACGACCTTCAGGTGTCTCAGACGGCCGGTGCCAGTGGTGTTCCTCCTCTTGGCCTTAGCGCTCCAGTTGTCTGCAAGAAAAAACATCACTGTTAAGAGGTGGCCCGGTCGTTTGTGTCAGTGCAGCACAGACTACTCTTAGTGGAGTAGTAAGGTGTTAAAAACAACTGGACTGCCAACACAGAGGAACTAGCACTTACACTTCCTCTTGCGCTTCTCGGGGTAGCCACACTTGCCACAACTGGACTTCTGCAGGTGGTAGGCCTTGGATCCACAACGACGGCACAGGGTGTGCGTCTTGTTCCGGCGCTTTCCGAAAGATGATGTACCCTTCGTCTATAAGGGGAGACAGGGGTCCACCAGGTGGGTTAGCACAAATCATACTCAACATTGGGTCCCAGTTACAGCCCAAGTTGTCTTGTCTCAGTCTAGAGAGTCGAATCACATGGAGTCATATGTTCAGACATTTGTGTAAGAGAACATCACAGACAAGACAGGAGCTCGAGACGTCGCAAAAACAGACACACGCGAAGCCGACGGATGCAGCAGTATTTAGTCAAGTTAAAACTTCTTGCACGCGATCATTAGTGTTAACTCACACCGACTAATGGCTTGTAATTCATTAGGAAACGTAAGAAAACAGGAATTGTCACTGATAACGTTTCCGTTGAAACGCTCCATATTCACTGAATGAAGCTAGGCATGCTAACCGCACAGGGGATTTTAGCCATTTCAAGATAGAATAACACAAACTGGACGAAGCCCAAACAATATTGCTAAATTGTTATCTACAAATATTCAGGAAACTACGGTCACTATCGAAGTATTTCGGTGTTATTTCCTCATTCTGACCAAAAAGCGCCATGCTAACAGCAGCAAATGAACGCTAGACGGTCGCAGCAAGAACGGCATTAAAGTGCTTTATTTTATGCATCATCTGAAAAAATATTACAACTAAACGGCAGTTGCGTTTACCCAACACCTTGCTATAATCAGTACACGTAAGATGAATGTGACAGGAAAAAGATGTTCGCAGATTTCAGTCCAGCAGCGTTGTATCTCACCATTTTTGCCCGGTGGCTTTGGGGAAAGAGACCGGAAAAGGAGGCTGCGCACCAACAAATCACATCCGTGCCGTTTCCTGTGTAACACCAAATGATGCCCCCCATTGCGTGTGAATCGCATGTGGATTCACAAGATTATACAATAAAAAAATGTGGTGTATAATATTACAACCCTTTATCTCTTTCAGACGTATTTGAATAGTGTAACGGGCTTACTTAAATTTAGCGTGATTGCAGCTGAAAGCTTGTAATGACACAATACAAGTGATTTTTTTTTTTTTTACCATTAAAACAACCTGTTAATGACTGGATGGCAGAATATTGTAAAACCTAAAACACTTTTCATTACGTTGTTTGAAAATCACCCACCAGCTCCTCTATGTGGCTCTTGGTAAACTGCAGATATCGAACCGGAGAACCACGCGAAAGAACTTCCATCAATGTTTTTTTCATTTATCATTTGAACCATTCGGAGTACTTTTTCCTTCTAAATGTCGTGCTTTCAATCAGAAATATTCATCACAGGACTGACGAATAAGATCTGATCGATGTCATCTCGGATTCAGGTTGTGACAGAAGGAATCAGGTCACAGGAACAAAGTGCAGATGAGTGACTGGGCTCCATACCACTGTGCAACGAGTGGTCGAAGCTTCCTGCAAGACACACTGCGGGCAAACTCAACAGTGGGGGGATTGGAGGGGGGGCGAACCCGGGGCGTACATCAGCTGTGGGGATGGCATAACCCCCATCTGAGCTGGAAACGTCTCAAGCTCTGCAGGCTTTTGGCTCGCAAGAAGCCGGATTGGACTAGTTTGCTCTCCAAACTGGCACTAGGAGCTGAACCCAAATCGAGCACAGATTGATGGGAGGCCTGAAATATCTCATGAGATTTATGTTTCCCTCTGGCTTTTGCAACCTTGTCTCAGCGGCTCTTCTCCACCGTTCTGGGGTGATCAAAATCCAAACCAAGTCTTTTTTCCCCCCCTCATTTTAAAATGAAGCGTATCACTTTGTGCTTGTATTGGATCAGCGTTTGTCATCTGTATACTAAATGTCCGCTTCCAAATCATTACAAATTGTTCCTCAAACTGGCATTTGTTCTCACTGAAATATTTACCTACTTTTTCATTCTTACCCTTGATTCAAAGCTAAGAGCAGAAGGCAGGTAGATGCTTCAGATATCCATAGGGAGTGACATCAGCTTGTCCTGAGATAAACCTGCCTCCTGCTCGGTGTTGGCTGGGACTGGTTCCCGCCCTCTGCGAGGGCTCTGTTTCGAGCCTGACTTGCGGACGACGGATGGATCCAGTCTGACATGACTGAAGAGATTTGCTCTCAGTCATGAGATCAGGGATTCACAGCGGCATAGAGATGTATGTCTGAGCCCAAGAAATGCAGAAATGACTTTGTTTTCTGTGTTATAGGAATAAAACACGCTTTGAGCTAAGTCAAATCAGGAACTGGTGAGGCTGCTGCTGCAAATAACAAACAAACAAAATTAAAAAAAAACCAACAAAATCCTGAAGCTTGAGACGAACACAGTGACTCTCTCCATTGACCTCACGGCCGCAGTGACGTGCTTTGTCAGCCTCCGCAGGCTGTTCAGGTGAGTTGGAGATGCTGGAGATGCGCAGGTGCCTCCTTGATGTGTGGAGCGTGACCTTGGGGTTTTTGCCTGAGTAAGGAGGGCTTGTGACTGGAAGGCGGCGCCCTCAGACTGCCCGCCTGAGAAAAAAGGCGCATCCTTCCTCCCCCCTTTTATTTAATTTATTTATTTTTATCTTACATGACGGTCACGCGGTCTTTGCTCAGATTTGACGGGGTGTTTGTTCCTCCTCTTGCGTCCAGTCGGCGATTATACCAACTGATACGCATTTTTCCCCCCTTCCGTCGATGTGCTTATGCGCAGTGTGACAGAACAGCTCAGCAGTCAGTGCTGACGGAGCGCCATTCGAGTGCTCTCTCTCTCTCTCTCTCTCTCTCTCTCTCTCTCTCTCTCTCTCTCTCTCATTTGGACCATCCGCAACGCACCCGAGCAGCTGCAGCGTCTCGTCAGGGCCAAACCCCCGAAACAAATCGTTATTTTCCTCCAGGAACCCTGATACAACCCCCCCCGCCTCCCCTCCGCCCTTTTTTTTAATGCATGCACGAATATTGCTTTCCTTGCAGGGTCACTATTAATGCCTCGCTATCGAGAGTACAATCTGCGCTAATTTGCCATGCTGATCGCCCGCCGCCAGTGATGCAGCGACCAGAGAGCAGCGAAAAAGCCTAAAAAAAAAAAGAAAAGAAGAAAAAGAAGAAGAAGAAGAAGGGAGGTTTGAGGTGGGGGTCGGTGGGTGTGTGTGTGATGGGCAGCATGTCCGGTCCGGCGGGTTCGAGGCACCTGCGATCCTGGTTCTGAATGCAGCGGAGAGCGACACCTCAGCGGGTGTCACCGTCGGCCCCGGATGCTGCGCCGAAGGATGGGATACGCCGACCCGTCGTCGGGTAAAGACATACTCGGCAATAGGTCCCTTTGTTTCATATTCATTTGCGCATTTGGACTCGTCACACTATTGCAACAGATCCTCTACGGGAAGAACTACATCAAGAGGTAGGTGTCGACTCCCTCTCCCTCTTTCTCTCTCTCCCCCTGTTATTACCTGGCAATTGAACCCAGCGCACTGATTTCTCGCTCCTCAACGTAAGGATAACGATTCTGCGCCCAGAAGCATGCGTTTCCAGTAGCTTTCTCTCTCTATTGAGATGATTTTTGAGTGGATTGTGCAATGCTAGAATTGTTTTCGTGGAGGTGGGAGTAGTCTGGATGAACCACATGTCGGGACGCATGGGGAGGTGGGGGGGGGGGGTAGTGGCTGAACGGAACAATAGCAATTAACCATCCATCTCCTCCCTCCCCCCCAGTGGCATAGAAACAATCTCCATTGGGTTTGTTTTGTTGATATTTTTTTTTCTGAAAATGAAGCATCACATTCATACCATACACAGTGGCTCAGCTGTGTATGGGAATGTATTTTTTTCCTCCCCCCCTTTTTTTCTTTCTTTGATTTTTTCTGTTTCAGCCTTCTTGACTGGTCCTAGCCTACATCTTACAGGAGGCATCAGATTGTCACTATAGCCAGATGAGAGCTCCTGGAGCTGATGATGATGATGATGATGATGATGGTGATGTTGATGATGATGATGATGATGATGATGTTGATGATGATGATGAGGAGGAGGACTCCAGACAGAAACGTGCACACAAACATAAAAAAAAAAAATAGAGAGAGAGAGATGATGTGTATTTCTTATTGGTCCCTGTCTGAATAAATAATGCAGAGGGGCTGCACCACAGCCATCTTTTATAATACCTCTGCAGCTGCAGTCAACTCTCTGACACGGACTCGCAAGTCGAACCCCGGTTTGTTGTCCGTTTCCATTTGGCGTCTCCGCGGCGACGTGCCGCCCTCTTTTTCTGATCGCAGATGGAAATGCAGCACGAGACGAGCAGATGCTGAGAAAAATGGGATTGTCTGACGCTGTGGCGATGTGGAAACTCCCCACAGCGAACACACGGAATCTGAAAAACCCCCCTACAAATCGAGAAACTTCACCCCCCCCACCCCCACCCCCACCCCACCCTCCTCTATAGATCTCTGACAGACAGCACATATATGCTTCCTTTCAAGCAAACATATATGTGCTGCAGCCTCAAAGCTCCCCACAGCCAGCTAACCCCCCCCCCCTTGCTGCCCTGCTGGGCTGGTCCGGTGGAACTCAACGTGGATTCATGGCATCCTGACTTCTGCAGTGGGGATGCATGAATCCAGACCTGACACGCGCGCACACACACACACACACACACACACACACACACACACACACACACACACACACACACACACACACAC
>JAUESF010000085.1:63244-78595 GCA_032274765.1 Malacoctenus tetranemus
CACACACACACACACACACACACACACACACACACACACACACACACACACACACACACACACACACGGGAGGGGGGGATGAGGGGGGCATACAAGCTACACAACAGAGACCAGTGGGCACAACGGCAGCCATTTTGCTACACTGTCTGCACACACACCTCGGTGCAAGTGGGGGAGAGGAAGAGAGAGCGAGAGAGCGAGAGAGAGAGCGAGAGAGGGAGAGAGCGAGAGAGGGAGATGGAGCGATAAGGTGTTTGCATGTGCGTGTGAGAGAGAGGAGGGTGAGCAAACGAGACGACGTCATCGTGCGATGTCTCCCCAAGCATAAACAGACAGGAGTCGCCCACATGGGTGCGGCCACACCCAGCACCCCCCCACCACCACCACCACCTCAGCCCAGGCCCAAAGACATGTCTGCAGGATGTAAGCGATCCCTGCTCTCTCTTAGAACACAGGGCAGTGAATCATCCCAGCCGTCCGCCGCGCAAACTTCTGCAGAGGAGACGTTTGGGTGCTCGCAGAGCGCCGAGGGCGTGCGAGTTTGGATGCATCATCGCACGCTCCTTGTGTAAACATCGATCCCAGATGGCCGGAGGGCAAAAGGTTCCCTTTTGAAAATGTGCGAGGAGAGACACACTGCAGCCAAGCGACGCCGCGGGCTCGGCTGTGTCCCCCTTCGCCATCGATCCGGGCCGTGAGCTTCGGACGGCGGATCGCCGTGTCCCCCCCGACGCCGCAGTCGAGTGGAGGAGCCGGAGTTGGCAACGATGGCGAGGAGCGACACACTTCTGTACACGGAGGGAAATTAACTTTGGACTCCTGCTGACTTGCGGGAGGAGGGCGACCTCTAAAAATACCGTCGCCGGGGGAGACAGTTGGGACAGACTGCAGGTTGAACTGAAGTGGGTTCCTGCTATCAGTAAAATACGGTCTGTTTATGTCCAAGTGCAGATATCTATCTATCTATCTATCTATCTATCTATCTATCTATCTATCTATCTATCTATCTATCTATCTATCTATCGAGGAACGAATCTCACGTCATTGTGGGCCCCCTCAGCTAAATGAGACGGAGGTTCCGTTGTTTTTTGGTTTTTTTTAAACTGCCTCGCCCTTTTCTTTTCTCGGCCACTGTCTTGTGCCGACAATAAACGAGTCCCTGGTTGGAGTCATTAGGAGAAGAAGAACACTCCCCCCCCTTCCCCCCTCCCCTTCGAGCACCGAATGGATCAATGTGCCTGTCTTCTTCCCCCTAAAAAAACCCTCCTCGCAGAATCCAATAGTATTAGAGTCCTTCCTGCGCGCCGCCCCACTGCCAGGCAGCCTTCAGGGGGGAATTGGGAGCACATTAGTGCCGCGGAGCAACTTCGTGCTTGTCGTGGGCCCACTAATGCCCAGATTACTGTCCGAAGTGTGCTCGTAATTGAGTCAGCCAGAGATAAATGGGCTCCTGATGTTTGAGTTGAAGATTATAAACTGATGTGGGGGTCTGGAGTGGACGTCGGTGGCCACGCTACGGAAAAACAACCCAGAAAAATTCTCCGAAGCCCATTGTTGCAGTGTTTATGAGAACCCAGCGCACGCTTCCAATCAGTCCTCGACGGACGCCATGTTTTTGGGGGACGATTAGCATTGATGCCAGATAATGGCGCTGCTTTGACGGGCTTTGATGGAGCTTTTGTTGTACTCTGAGCCCACTTCGCAGCAGGCCTCTCCGATTGGGGCCGCGCTGAGTCGTGCAGCTGCGCGAGGAGGAGGAGGAGCTGAAGTGGCTCTCGGAGCCAGAACGCGCCCGCGGAATCTGTATCGGCGCGCGCGCCCGCGAGAGGCTCATTTTGGGTTCAACCTCCGCGCTGAAATTAGCACAACACCCACACGGCGCTCGCAGGAATGAGTCACTCATGAATACTTGCATAATATTCAGTCAGATCAAAGAAATCAGATGTTTCAGGCTGTTTTTCTTTCGTTTCTTTTTGCACAGCGGAGCTAGAGACACTGAAACCATGACACTGGAGCCACACCTCCCCTTTAACCTCATTGGCTGTGTCCAAGTTGGTTCAAATCAGCTCCCTCTGTCTTGCCCCCTGTTCTTGTGGTACACTTGAGCACCACTTAGAGGCTGGGCACAGATACACGCCCTACTTTTCAGTGGTTTCAGGTGAACAGAAGCTTTTCCTGATACATTATGATGTTGTTTGCTGGAAGCATTTACAAAACAAATGTTTTTTTTTCTATTTGTGTTTCTCACAGTAATTAAGCCCAGCATGGAGACGTTTTATTGCCCCCAGAAGTTTCTGGATTGTGTAGCTTTAACACAGCTTCAACGAGCTCTCACGTCCGCAGATTTACCCCGGTTTCATTCGACGCGTTCACCTCGCCCCGCAGGCTTTGATCTGCCTGACGCCGGATGATCTCCTCTGCAGAGGGTGTTTGAGACGACGGAAACGTTCGCTGTCCACGCACCCTGCGAACCCGCACACACGGGGCCGACGTTTTGACCGAGAGGTCCCGTCGCGGCCCTGGCGTCACCCCGGCAGAGCCTCCTGGGCTGAATGATACGAGACGTAACGAGCGGCGCCGCCGATGAACACGGACCCCCCTTTTAATCCGTGTGATCTGACCGGAAAAGATCGCCTCGACGTGGAGACTTTGTTCTTGCCCCGGCAAATCTATTGCCGTCTGTTGCTCAGATCCGAGTTGACATTTGCAACAAATTGGCTGCGACGGTCGTTCCTTCTTTTGAACCCTTCAGCACCCGGCTCAAGATTTTCATCGTGCAAATGAACAACTATGAAATGTGTTCACGTTTTATGGAACTTCGCTCAGCTTGATTAAGTGACATTTTATCTCATTGACTGTTATTCTGTTTATCGTGACGCAGTGTTATTCTTTAAATTCATGAACCTTTTAATGTCTGGAGAAAATATGCCACTTTTTTTTTTTTAAATTTGCATCAACAGGATTCTTTTTATTCGATTTTAAGGGTCTCGTTGAATTCTGTGACTAAAACGAAACAAATTTTAATGGAAATTTAAAAAAAAAGAAAAATCACAACAGATTAATGATGACTCCAAATAAACAGAACAGAGAAAATGTATTCGAATAAATAAATGGTTCAATCAATGAAGTTCCCAAAAAAAATTCATCGTTCCTCATTTGACTCACTGAACTGATAAAGGGTGGATGTTGAAGGGTTCTAACCGCGGTTACTTCATGGCATAAATAACCGTTTCAAACCATGCTGCCAATAATCATGTCACATGTCACATTTTGACTGTTTCTCCTTGAACCGAAAGAAAACAAACCAAAAAAAAAACTAAAAGTGGTGCCCCCCCCTCCCCCCTCCTTCAATGTTTCTGTTTGTGCATGAGTGAGCGGGTGAACATATGGGCTTGGTCGTGTGTGTGTTTGAAGGACAGTAAAATCCAAATAAACTGACTCATTCTTTTACTAGTGCGCAACAGTTTAGCCGACTGAAAGGGGACGAGACAGGAAATTGGACCGGTCCCGTTAATTTCTCCGATGACGGATCTCTGAAGCCGGCCAGAAATGGAAGGAAAAGGTACTTTTTTTTTCCCCCCAGCGTGACTGAATGCACGACACCTCTGAGGAGAGAAGGAAGTGCGTGTCTGTGAGTGAGAGAAAGGCAGAGTGAAAGAGAACACACAAGTTTTGTTTTTGTTTTTTGGTGTTGTTTTTTTGTTTTGTTTGTTTGTTTGTTTTTTCTTGATCCATCCTTAGCTGACGACCCAGCCCTGCATGCCTGGACTGGGCTGCTGATCAGAGCCCATCAGTCTCCTCAGTATGCTCTAGAAAGCAAGCAAGCGAGCAAGAAAGAAAGAAAGAACACACAAGTCAAAGCACATTTCTCGTCTCTCATTGTTTTCATTTTTTGACATTATGCAGAGAAGTTAGCAACGGGGGTGGTTGGGGTGGGGATGGGGTGGGGCGGGTGGGGTGGTTTGAGGGAGTGGGTGGGGGGGTGTGTGGGGGGGTGATGGTGACACAGAACGACATCCCACATTTAACTCTAACTTAACCTGTCTGCATGTTGACAGATGTTTCCGTCAGAATTTACAGCCAGATTCACAGATCTCCGTAATAGTCACACCCTGCCTAGCCGATATAAGGAAGAAAAAAAAAAGGTAGGCCAGTTTGAAGGCATTTTTTAGTATTCCTTTTTCTTTTTTTTTTTTGTTTCTCACAGAAACCCAAGAATGCCTCTTTCTTTTTCATTAGTCTGAAAGGTATAAACTCTCATACTTTTTTTTTTCAGTGGTGGTTGCACTTCAGATTTGCTCTCTGCATGCTGTCTGATCCCCCCCTCGCCCTCCCCACAGACACACACACACACACTCTTCCCGTCCACCCCCGAACCCAGACCCCCCCCCGTCCACCCCGCTCCTACCGCGCCACCCCCACCCCACCTTGTCTTCCTCCAGAAGCTGGTCGCGCCGCGGTCTCCCGTCGACGTGTCGGCCTCTCCTCGTACCTCTGTGTCCCATCCAGCACCCATCCTCCCAATGCCTTGTCCTCAGCCTGTGTCTCATGTGTGTAATGCCATGTACATAGTGTGGACACTTCTCTCTGCTCCACCGCCCCCCTCCCACTATCTCCTCCTTCTCACATCTGCATTGTCTCTCTGCGACCTGGATTTTGCCTCCCTTTTACTCCACTTTACTCTCCTTGTGACAAGACTAGAGGAAGGTTGCCAGACCCCCCCCCTCCCCCGGCCTCTCCCCACCTCCCTACCTCAAAGCTCCTCATCTTCACTGAGCGACAGCTGTCAGTCTTTGTGTCTTGGAAAGCGAATGCCGGCCTGTCTTTGTAAACCAGCATTGTGCAGTCAATTCGACGTCGCCGCAAGAGATGGATCCCATCTCGAACCCCCCCGTCCCCCCGTCCCCCCCGCCCCCCCGCCGACTATTGTGCTGCTTTTTGAACGGAACCGAGAACACTTGCAAAGGTTTCATCATCTTAGCTAAAGCAAGGCTTCAAACAAAAACAGCAACAAGAAACAACGTCGCCACCCCCCCCCCAACTTGTTCTGTCCGATATGTCACAGTTTAGACAGACGCGCCTCAGAAGTACACTGCATCATCAGGTGGATGTAGACAACCAGTTTCATCCTTTCTTCTTTGTACTCTTTCATCCCGGCATCGTGTTCCTTTTGATGCATCCCCCCGCCCCTCCCCCTCCTCCACCCCACTTCCGCCATCGTATTGCTCGTTCTTTGATTGCTCTTCATCTTTCTTTTGCATCAAGTCATTCCACGGACCTTCACAGCCACAGGTGACGCGCCGCCACTGCACCCGTCACTCAAAAGCGCGACACCACTTTCGCTCTCTGATGAAAACGAAAAACACGGCTCCCAATGAATACATTTGGAGCTATTTCTTAACACATAAAAATGCATTGAAAACAAAAAGTCCTGATATTGATCCTCTTCTCAGGTGTTGTTGTTTTTTTAGTGGACACGAGAACACACAAACCGGCAGCGATGGAAAGCACCTTCAGGCAGCTTTCCTCCCAAACAAAAGAGGCTCCGTGGATCAATAGCTTTTATTTATGTAGGCGTACAGAGATGCTTTCTGTCGTTTCCCTGCAGCCCTCGGCGCAAAAAACAGGAAGAGTATAGATCAGGGCCGAGGAAAGAGCAGCACTTTGGGGACGAGGCTGTTTACAACCGCACCACCCGGGCTAATGGATAACCTTGTGCGTTTCTCACTTTGAGAGCCTCTTAACCGCCACGCCTGATGTGCCTGTGCAGCTGTAAAGGGCTCGGTGAGCTCGCAAACCGAAAGAAGAAACTTCCCACTTACTATTCAGACTCTAACAAGTATTTGAAGGATCGAAGCAATACAAGAAGACAAATTGCCATGAAGCACTTAATAGTTTGATATATGCTAAAGTCAGTATAGTGCCGCAGAGATATGCGTAAAAAACAAACAGCTTGCACACGCTGTGTTTTGGAAACATGCTGTTGTTGCAGCTGAGCACGGTGGGGAGACTGACAAGAATCCAGTGGCGCAAAAACAGTCTGAGGTCGACGAACGCCCACAGAGCCGAATCCACGTTCACGCAGCACTGAAAAAAATGTGAAACCACGAAGATGAAGAAGCAGTCGGGGGATGCAGAGATAAAAACAAATCCTCTTTTCGATAGATGAAAATGAAAAAGGATCAAACGGGGAGAATTCAGTTGGATTTTTACAAAGCCAAGCTGAAAACGTTGGATCCTAATTGGCATAACTGGAGAAAAACACATTTGAAGGCACGGGGGATTTTATAAAAAAACAGCATTCCAATCTTAAATAATTTGGATTTTAAGGTCGTCAACTGAAAGAAGTCGTACGACGCATTGAAAATCTCAGTGTTTACAAGGCTGACCAAACGCAGCCGCCCTGTAAACAAGCCAGGCGGCCTCCGAGGCGCTCCCACCCGACTGCACATCTGAACGCCGTGCAGACGGCTCGCAGCCCGATCAATGGACTCGCTCCTCAGCCACCCGAGCGAGGTCCCGTGGGTGGTTTCCTCTCCCTCTTGTTTCAACTTCCATCCGAACCACCCCACCCCATCTTAGAACACACACGCACGCAACAAATTCACAAAACGCTGTTATTTTAGGTGAATTAAAGTTTTCAGGCAACTAATAAGGCATCATTTAACTTAAGTTTGTCAGGAAGGAAACTAAAAATAAACTAAAAATAATGATTTCAACAGGACTTTGAAATTTTTCCATAACACAAAACAGTTTTTTTTCAATCTTAAGGCTATCAAAGGGATTTAGCCAAGACTCATTCAAGCCGTGGTTCCCTACCTGGGGTACGGTGGACCCTTAGGGGGCGCCAGAGTTCAGAGGGAGGGCCCAGGGCTTTGGACCAGCCTGGAGGTTTTTTTAGTTCTACAGTTCTACAGTTTCATTTAGCAGAACGCTTTTGTCCAAAGCGACGTACAACACAAGCAAGAATTTAGACAGCAGGGAAAGCGTTAGTAAGCTTTCAAAGACAATCAAAAGCAGTGAGCTAAAACTTGAGAGGAGACCCTGTGAAACTACTCGGTGCTTTTATTTGGAAGGTTCCTGCTTTTGTATGTCAGTGGGTTTGTTGGCTTCTTCCTTGACCGATCAGACAATGTAAAAGGGGGTCCGCAAGCTGTTTTGCAGAAACAAGCATACGCCACTAAAACACCCCGAAACCGAGAAGGTCTTTTGAACGTCACATTTACATGTCAGCATGTCAGTGTAGCGATTAGTAGATAAGCTTAGACAACAAAAAAAACCCTAATTGCTCAACAGCAAGTGTGCTTGTCTTCAGTGTTCCCAAAAATCTCCATAAATCTTGCCCCCCCCAGACAAAAACATCCCACTTAACAGCCAGTCAAAGCAACATAGACCGCTGTGTACATGCTCACACAAAATCGCATGCACCCTCTCATGCTCATGTCGATCGGACACACACTCCTGGAGCCATCTTGTCCACTGATTAAACAAGCTATGCACCGGAAACTAACCCACCCATCCACCCACCCCCTTCTCCTCTTTTCAGCCTGTCAAACTGGCTTCTGTTTTCCTCTCCTATTACCAGCTTGAGCACAGCTTTTAAGTTTTTCATTTCGAAATGAAACTGTGAGACTTTGTTTTCTTTCCCCCCGCGAGTCCCATTGGTTTAGACTAAGATGGAACAGAATCTGGTGCAAGTGTCCAGTCAAATAGAACGTTACGATTCCTCCTCGCGACACCTAAAAGTCAGTTGCATCACTTCTGTCATTTGTCATCCCGCACTGCCACACTGACCTCCAAGTCCAGCATAAATATGAAGTATTCTTTTGCTTTGATGTGTTGTGTTACATGTACACACTGCTGAGTATTCCTGCTGCGTATGTACTGCATTGTAACTTCACAGTTTGTTGTGCCTTGATGCTGCTGGTTGTCATGTGTGTGACGAGCTGCAGGGCCAGAGGGTGACTGTGTTTATCCCTCCAGGTATCTGGAAAACTATGATGGCTCCTTTGACTACAACTCCACTGCATGCAGGGAGCTCAGACAGGAGATCATGGATGTTAAAGTCCTGACGATGTAAGTGTTCATTCATGGACGGACTTGTCTGGAACAGAAATGTCTTTTTCTCTCCTCCAGGCAAAAATCAGTGACGCCGACGATTAATTCATCCTCTTTGTGCTTTGGTTTAGAACATATGTCACATATGAACAGCACGTTATTACACTTTTCTTCTTTTTGAATCACTGCATCGGTGGATCACCACCAAAATTTAATCAGTGGTTCCTCGGAGCATCCTCCAGCCATTCTACAAGTTTCACATTGATCTGTTGAAAACTGTGAAAGTTAGCCTGCTTAATGCTCATGGAAATGCATCAGCTTGTCCCTGGAAAGGTGCTCCACAGGCTCCAGGAATCATGTTTTCTGACGTTACTCAAGGAAACAAAGGATAAAATTTGTGAAGTTTCTTGAATGTGAACATTTTCAGGATGTATTTGTGGTTTTTTTTTGCACTCAAACTCAAACAGGCTTTCAGCTCTTAGAAGTTAATGTGCTTTTATTTCCTCCAGTATGGCCAAACAAAAAAGGCCGCACTTGGCACCTGATTGACTGAGAAATGTGATAAAAAGAGAGCAAGATTCTCTCATTATGAATAGAGTTCCTTTACAAAGTCTGATTCCAGCCGAGCTAAGTGGATACATGCACCGATAGCTGGAAATTCCAGCTGCATTGTTAGCATGTGGGCAGAGAAACTCTCTTCGTGCCACCAAACTCCCCTCTCATCGGCTCGGTTCGTTACACCCCTTCACTGAGTCGGCGGTGCCGACAGCAACCCGAAACAGCATCTCTCCCCCCGGTATGAATATGAAAATCATCCAGTGACCTTTTGTAAAACATGTCCCTCAGGCTGAATGACATTGTTGTCAAACCGGTGGCGAGCAGCCGACAAACGGAGCCCCCCCCCTCGAGCAACCCCCCCACCCCCACCCCCCACCCCCATACCCCCACCCAGTCGTCTCTGAGGAAATGTCAGTTCAAGGACGGCTATTTGCAGGCGCGTTTGATGAAGTCCCAGCATCTCTGTTAATGAGCCTGTGTCCGGATGGCGATGGGCGGGTGCCACCGCAGAGAAATCACCGCTGCTGTGTTTGTCTTTTTTGCATCTTTAGAAACAAGATTATTGGGAAAAATCATGGCCATGGGTGCCCTTTCTTATTCCACAAGTCTCTCTGCCATTTTGCCAGGGTGAAAACCTCAGAGCTGTTTGAGAGGTGGCGAAACCTGCAGGTGTGCAGGTGGGAGCAGAACAAGGAGGAGACCAGCAACTTTAAGTAAGCTTCACACAGTCTGAGCTGAAAAACATGGGAACAATCATTAAAAACTGTACAAAAACCAACAAAGTCAGGCTTTTTCTTTTGTCTTTCTCTGATGCTCCGGGACTTAGATTAGGTGAATAAAGTCAATTTATTTCTCGTGAGTTCGGTGCTCTCACAGAAATAGAAGAACAAAACAAGTAAATTAAAGGCTAGTGCTATTTTGATGGGACAACGGGAGGAAATGCTTTTGATTCACACTGTATTTTATAGTAATTTTCTGTCAGTGAAATAGAGAAAACAAGGTGGTTCAATCAGGTTGGATGAAGTTCAATAAAATGTCAAAGAAATTCATTGTTGCTCATTTTTGCCTCTGATGTGCAGGACGTCCAGTGGCTACGTAAATCAAAAACATGACGTTGTTTCTCATATTTGACTTTCCTAAATCATCAATAAAAATGCAAAAATGTGTTTTTTTTTAAATTCTTTTCACTTGACATGATGAAAATTTCATGAAATAAGCCTAAAACCAATGAGTTTATGGGAAAAAGCCCAATAACCCCCCCCCAAAGTTTCCTCCTTTCATTACCCCCCCCATTAAATCTACTTGTGTTTTCTTTGGGAGGGGGGGGGGTCACAAAAATGAAGATACTGCATATTCTCACATGTTGTCGTCCCGTCTTGGTTTTGATTCAGGCCACAAGAACGATTTTGATAATACTTGAAAATACTTTTGATTATTCTCCCTGACGCAGTTTGACTAACTTGTTTATTTCTTTGGTGTGTGTGTGCTCCCCAACCCCCACCCCCCCTCCCCACGGAAGGATGTCTCTGTCTCGCTGCTGTAACGCTCCTTCCTTTCTCTTCACCACCAAGAGGAACACTCCCGCAGGCACCAAGTTGAGGTACGAGGTGGACACAAGCGGGATCCTCCCCATCACCACCGAGGTCTTCAAGATGTTTCCGGACGTAAGTGTGCTTCCGCTCGCTGCGTGACCCACTTGTTTGCTTCCTGTTGGACATTAACACCACGTGTCTCTCCCCCCCCACCCCCCACCCCTCTAGGATATGCCGTATTCCAAGTCCCAGTACAAGAAATGTGCTGTCATTGGAAACGGCGGCATCATCAAGAACAGCAAGTGCGGGAAGGAAATTGACTCGGCAGACTTTATCTTTAGGTACACCGGGCGCCATCCTTCTGCCTGCACTGTGTGAAAGCTGCACTGTGACGCCGGCATCTGTGGTTTTCAGACGCGCAGAGCTCCGCAACCTGCAGCTCTGAGGGCCACACAGCAGCCTGCCACCTGCACATTTTACAGAAATCACTTTCACATTTAGATCTTCATAATTGTTGCACGAGCGAGACATTTTCAGATGATCTTACATTCCCGATCAGCTTCAAAGAAAAAGTAGCCTTCATGTGTTTACTGTATTGCGTCGAGCCACAAAAACAGCATCTGGCAACAGATTTAAGATGTAATGGAAACACTCTGGAACTGGGTCGAGTCAGGCCAAGCAGGGCTGAGTAGGTGCTGATGGAAAAGCGCCTCCAACCAAAGTCCTGCTCACTGAAACGAAGGGCGACGTCCTGCTGACTCATCTCTGTCCTCCGCAGGTGCAACATCCCACCCATCAATGACAAGTACTCGGCAGACGTGGGAACTAAAACGGACTTGGTGACAATAAACCCGAGCATTATCACCGAGAGGTACTGCGTCTCTGCATCCCTCGTCTTGTCTGTCCGTAGTCCCGTCCCCCCCCCCGCCTCCTCCTCCTCCTCCTCCTCCTCCTCCCTCGCTGCTTGTTCCACGCTGTACTTTCTCCGCAGATTCCAGAAGCTGGAGAAGTGGCGGCGGCCATTCTACGACGTCCTCCAGAACTACGAGAACTCGTCGGTGGTGCTGCCGGCCTTCTACAACACGCGCAACACCGACGTCTCTTTCAGGGTCAAGTACATGCTGGACGACTTCGACTCCCAGCGGGGCGTGTTCTTCTTCCACCCGCAGTACCTGCTCAACGTGCAGCGCTTCTGGGCCGTGCAGGGCGTGCGGGCCAAGCGCCTCAGCAGCGGCCTGATGCTGGTGACGGCCGCCCTGGAGATGTGCGAGGAGGTCCACCTCTACGGCTTCTGGGCCTTCCCCATGAACCCCTCCGGCATCTTCATCACCCACCACTACTACGACAACGTCAAGCCGCGGCCGGGCTTCCACGCCATGCCCCACGAGATTTTCAACTTCATCCACATGCACACGCGCGGGATCGTCAACGTGCACACCGGGCCGTGCACGTGATTGCCCTCCTCGGGCGCGAGCTCCAAAATTTCGGCTCTCGGTCTGTCTCTTCGAGCAGGTTCTCCTGTTTTTTCCTCACTTTTCTATCCCAGTAAACAGAGAGCTGAGAGTTTCTTTGCTCTCATTGGGGGGAGACTGGGGACAGGGGTCGCACTTCCCAATCATCCAGTCAGGACCACGTTACACATGTCGGCCGAGCCACTCTGAGCGCGCTCAGTGCAGAACACCACCAGTTTTGGAGGAAAACACCTTATTTTAAAATAGGAACCTAATTTCTTTTTTTAACAAAACAGTTCTTTTTAAACAGTGTTTATAAATCAACTTCTCAAAAATGAACTGTGCCACACACGCAGCTCTGTTAAGGTTCCACACTAGCTTTAGCTGTTAGCTTGGAGGATGAGAACGTAGCATCAACTATCTGGGTTAAGGTCAGCCTGTATTTCACAAATGCCACAGTTTTAGTTGTGTCTTCTCTTATAAGCTAACAGGCGAAGCAAAACACAACCACTCACTCACATTCAGTTTTAAGCTAATGCACATTTGCACATTCTGGCCAACTTAAAATGGTTATTATGGTTAAAAGATAAATTGTGAGACATCAGACACATGCCAAAAAACAAATACTCGAAGAAATACTTGAACTGGTGGATTTACTAATACTTTGTGGACATTATGCCTTTTACATATTTTAATCCTGCATATCTTAATTAACCACACACAATGTGATCTTTGTCCATTGAAGATGAGGTACGAAACAGGCTCAGCCTTTACTGGAGACGCTGCTGTTAATCTATTGAGAGTCTGTTGACTCCTTGTTGTTCTAAAATAGTTTTTCTTTTTGTCGCCTACTTCTGTTTAGGCCTCGACACCTTTTCCCATTTCTGTTGTCATTTTCACCCCAAACATCATCTCCCCATGCGCCCATGCTGTGCTTGCAGGAGCTGAACGCTCCACCCAGTGTTCTTGGCTGGGGCGTAAATCGAGGCAAACATATACATAGTGAAATACAGTGCGTGTTCACGCAATTTAGGGCAGATCACATGCGACGTTGATCAAACAGGCTCCTTGTGTTTTAGACTTTTTGAGTTGCAGCTTTAATAGCACCGCTATTTGATAACAGACACTCAATGCATTCTGAAGGTTTCAAAGGTTCCAACACAAACTGTCCTCAGTCTCCCTCTGATCGGTCTCCGCACTGAAGACAGCTCACTCTGATTGCCGACACGTTTCTCTTTTTTTAAAAAAACTTTTTACCTTCATTTCTTCACTTCTGCGATCAAGTCGCTATGGTTATCTCCTTGACGACTCTCTGACCATAGGATGCTTGTTTTTAATGTGAAAAGTGGTCTTCATGGTGATGTTGTTTCTGTGAAGTTTTTCTAGTGGCTCTGCTGTACAGAGGTGTTGTTTTTTCTGCTGTTTTTGTTTCCTTTTTCTTTTTTTTTTTACTGGATTGCACACAGATATTTATGCTGAACCGGGGCTGCAGTGGGTGTCTTTGTATTCTTCCTCCCCACCCATCCCTCTCTTCTTCAGTGTCCTTCTCTCGGACACACTGTGGGTGTGGCAGTTTTTGTCTTAAACAAAGCGTGAACCTTGACATTTAAGCTAATACTCGACTGGAAGGGGGGGAGAAACAAGAAAGATGACAACAACACAACACAAATTGTCACATCTGATTGTCTACTTTTGTAACTACTGTATTTCCTATTCACCAGATTCACCAGGTGAATATTTTTAAATGGCCTGTTTTTTCAGTGGCCTACTTTGTTCCATTTGAAAATTCTCATCTGATAGTTCTGGTGAACAAAAAAAAAGTGTGCGATTCAAGGCAAGAATTTCATTCGTTCTTCCCTTCCATCGGGCCTGATGTTGTCAGAGGGTCACTCTGTGAAAATGTCCTCTCTCTGCATGGCAAAGTGCTTCAAACAAATCAACAGGTTTTTTTTCTCCAAAATGTACTAAACGTAGACTCCTTAACCCTTTAATACTCTGCTCATCCATTTTGGTAGAGCAAATTATGAGTTACCGTGAATTTCTTCAAACAGTTTAGATGTTTAACCTGCCTGGTTGAATCAGCTCAAGTTATTAAATTTATTATCATAGATTTTTTTTATTTTGGATTTTAATGGTGTTTATTGAATTGAGTTTTACAACTAAATGGTATTTTTGAAAAAAACAAAACAACACACTTTTCAGTGTCCACATTGAAAAAAAGCCATTTTTGAATTGTGTTTTAAATGAAAAGAAACAAAAGATTTAAAAAAATCCTTTTAGAAAAAATAATAATTAAAAAAAACAATAATTACAACAATAAAAATAGGAAATACAGATAAATAGAAAAAAAAGGAAAAAGTTATTAATGGACAAAGAGAGAAATGTTCCACAGAAATTTTGGGGAAAAAAATTCACAGTAACTTAATGGACATTCACAGTAACTTAATGGGTCCTCCAGACAGATTAGCAGGATGTTGAAGGGTTAAAAGTCACTGCCAAATTGGAATGAACTGGGTGGGGAGTCGCTGGTCTTCAATTTCTTCCATACAAACCAGCCCCGTGAAGTGTCTGCCAGAGGGCATGGAAGCACACGATGTCCCCACCAAACGCCGTCTCTGGTAATTTTAAAAAGATTGAAGCACATCACCAACCCGAAGCGTCTTTTTTCAACTGATGACGAATGTTTCGACTGGAGGAAACAAACATACGATTCCAAAAGAGATTCAGAGAGACATCAGCGGACGTTTTGGAAAAGAAGGACCCTGGAATGTGACTTTTCAAGGCCGCTCAATTAGCAACACGGCATTGTTCAAGTACCCAGCCTCTCTCTGTCATCCATGTCTTAAGCCATATTGCCTTATGAGGTAAGCGAACCCCTCTGTACCATACGCGGCGCCCCTCGCGCGCCCCCCCTGCTCCGCCTGCATCCAAGCACGCCCCTCGTGGACTCAAGGATGCGAAAGACTCGCTGCGGCGTCGGCCCCTTTCTGTGCAGTCCCCCCGGCTTCTCTTCTATCGGCGTCGCTCCCCCCGTGAAAGCCCCCCGCTCATACCCACGTACCGCTCTGCATGACTCTACTCTATACTTGGCTTTGTGTGTGCCTGCTTTCAATGATCACAGAAATATGTTTACACTTAACGCCTCCGCAGGAGCTCCCAGTGCTGTTTGGGAGGCTCTTCACTGAAAAGGAAGGGGTCGTCGGGGGGCGGGTGACCCCCTGTAAAGTACCCTCTAGACCACAGGCGCACGGATGAAGACGGCTGCTGCCCCTCTGGGAAGATTCGTACGGCTGCCGTGTTGTTTTTTTTTCACCTTCACACTGCAAACATTTGCGATCGAGGGCCTCGCGCGTTTAAAGTGTCTGAAAGATGTGTTTTGTTTTGTTTGATGTTTGTTTTTTCGCACATCTCAGAGAAGTGTGAGTCGACTGTAGCTCTGCTTGTGTTTGAGAGATGACTGAAACATGCTGTTCCTTTTGTCATTTTCCACAAACCTTTTTTCTTTTTCTTTTTTTTAAATCTGTGTGTGAGTGACACAAACTCAGCAAGTGTGAACACCAAAAATGTTTCGGCAGAACCACTAAATTATTCTACAATCACAACTTGAATCCAGAAGGAGATATAGGAAGGAACTGGTCTATGTGATGAAGGGAGGCTATGAATATATATATATAGATCCTCTCTCAAACCTTGATGCAATACTAGTTGTGGGTTGTGGGCAGCTGTGAGGCCAAACTGCATAGAAGATTACG
>JAUESF010000085.1:78695-92875 GCA_032274765.1 Malacoctenus tetranemus
TAACAAGAAACCTCAAAGATCTCCAGCTGCATTTGAGACGTCAGAAAAGTGCTTCAGAGTGTTGTTCAGCATGGAGGATGAGTAGAAAATGAAGGCACATCATTGTTTGGGTGAACTATTCCTTTAATCCTGCCGCATGAAACAGAAACCTGTGTAATCTCCTAACTTTGCTCAAAGTCTCTGGTGTGAAAGCTCCTTCTGTGACCCTTTTCGACGGCTGAGCGTGCACCTGTCCCCTGCAGAGTACCCGTGGTCGCTGTGGATCTGGACGTCCGACGTGAAGGGGGCCGGCACGGACGCTCAGGTGTTCCTGCAGATCTACGGCGAGAAGGGCAAGTCTGACGAGGTCCGACTGGAGAACAACTCGGACAGCTTTGAGCAGGGGCAGCTCGATAAATTCATGGTGCGTCTGAGCGTGCGGGCCGACTTTTCATCGTCGGTTTGTCACAAAGATCCACTTTAAGTCACCCCCCCACCCTTCGCCAAAACATCTCTTCGGTGGTAATTACCCCATTCTAATTTCTTCGCTTGGCAATCACTGCAGCTCGAAATGCCAGACATCGGACGACTGCTGAAAGTGCGGATCTGGCACGAGAAGAGACATCCGTTCTCCGGCTGGCATTTAGCAAAGGTGAAGCTAATTGCTCTGTCTGTCTGATTTGTGCGTGTGGGCTGTTCGTTTCTGTTGCGCAACGTCCCCCCTCTGAGCAGTGAGTCAGACACTCAGCCAGGCTTTAATCTGACACCAGGAGCGTGTGGGACAGCGTCTTCGGAGTCGGATGATCTGATGCTGTTTGCTACCAGTGAATGATGCTGATGCTGGGCCAGTCGGGTCCTTTGACCCAGACTGAGCAGTTGCTGAAGTGTTGACGTGTTTGGTAGGACGTTGACCAGCAGGTGTAGGGTGATGACTGACGAGGCTTTGGCCTTCCGACAGCTCTCCTTGCTCAAGACACTGACCATGGAGAAGTACTCCTTCGAGTGCGGCCGCTGGCTGGACATCAACGAGGACGACAACGAGATCGTCCGAGAGCTCCCGGCAATGGGAGCGTCCATCGATGAGCCACTGCCCCGTGAGCAACCATTCGCGCTGGGGGGGCGGGGGGCCTCATCCGGGACGGTCTGCCGGGGCTGCATCAGCGTGTAAAATGTGCTCTTCTGTGTCTCTACCACCTCCACCCACCCTACAGTGATAAAGTATCGCGTCACCATCTGCACGGGCAACGTGGGTGGCAGCGGCACGGACGCGACCGTCTTCCTCAACGTCATCGGTGACTTTGGAGACACCGGGGAGCGGCTCATGATCACCAGCAAAAACAACGTCAACAAGTTCGAGAAGGGAAACGTGGGTTGCATTGTTACTAAGAAGTAAACACACACGAAAAAAAACATTCAAGTGGTAGAAACTGCAGTGCGGGCGCCTTCACCCCAGATGTCTGTTTGTCCCCCCCACCTCCACCCCCACCCCGCAGCATGACGAGTTCCTCATCGAGGCGGTGTCCGTCGGACCGGTGCGCCGGGTGCGCGTGGGCCACGACGGTCGCGGTGGGGGCTGCGGTTGGTTCCTGGACAAGGTGATGGTCAGAGAGGAGGGCCAGCCGGAGAGCATGGCCACTGAGTTCCCCTGTTCCAGGCAAGAGAAGTCGCATGCCGAGCGTCAAAACCGAAAGGCTTTGGTTAAATTTGTTCGGTTGGACTCGGCCCAGGTGTTTCACGACCAATCAAATTGTTCCAAGAGCTCCAGAAGCTTCCTAAGTGATGTAAATTGACCGGCCTCTGTAATGTTCACGAGTTCTCCAGAGCCATTTGTTTAAGTCGTTAGGCAGCTGATGGATGAGTTTGCCTTTACAAATGGACACTAAATGCATGTGGTCAGCCAACTCTGTCTCCCTGTAACTGGAGACAAACCACAAGACAGTGGTGCCGTGTTACTTCTGGAAAGAGGCTCTTCCTGTCTGCCGCTCTCGTTAATTGGAAACAGTTTGGTCGTTTCCAGCGCTGCTCTGTTGCTGCGCTGGTTTTGGGTTGCTTGGCTTTTGTACCCGTTTATTTTGGTGATTTCAATCAGCCGGTCAGTAGATGTTGGTGCGAAGCCTGATTACGACGCCGTTAAATGTCAGAACGGTTCGAAAAATCCAACCTTAAAGTTGTCAAATGCATTTTTCTCTTTAGTTATTCAGTAATTTTAAAAAAATAGTTTCATCCTTTTCTTTTTGAATTGGTTCATTTTTTTTGTAAAAATGTATTTACTTGATTTATTTAATCACGTTTTGTCTTATTTCTATAATACATATGTTTAGGAAGCATTCATTCATTCATTCATTCATTCACTTATGTATTTCACAGAATTTTCCCATTGTTAAAGCTTCTTCTTCTTCTTCTTCTTCTTCCTCCTCTTCTTGATGTTGTTGTCGGTATTAATATATTTTTTGATAATTGGTTTGCACTTTTGGATTTCAATTCTCCCTCCATACATATTTGAGGAAGGTTCAAACTAAGCCCATGAGGCGTTTCCTTGTTCCAGGTGGTTGGACCGGAACGAGGACGATGGACAGATCGTCCGTGAGCTAGTCCCGGCCGGAGACGGCGAGCGTCTTTTCAGTGAGTGATCAGAGAATTGCAACACGCTCTAACTTCGCAGAGGTTCAGACGTCCCTGAAACCGACTCCTCCTCAGATGTCGGCTACCACATCGCCATCAAGACGGGCAGCGTGAACGGAGCCAGCTCGGACTCCAAGGTGTTCGTGAAGCTCTACGGGGAGAAGGGGGACACCAGCAAGATGATCCTCGCCGTGTCCGACAATGATCTCAGGAACTACTTCGAGACGGGACGCACCGACATCTTTACCATCGACACTTTTGACATCGGACAGGCGAGTCCTTTCCACCTGTTTCTACCCCGCAGGGTCTGGAGGTCAGAGGTCGTGTCTTTTTTGTTTCTTATCAGGTTGTAGATTCTGTGCTTCCAGATCAACCGTCTCCTGATTGGCCACACCAACGAGGGCCTGCGCGCCGGGTGGTTCCTGGACAGCGTGCAGCTGTTGGTGCCCGTGCATGGGAAGCAGTACATGTTCCCCAGCCACCGCTGGCTCTGCAAGGACGAGGCCGATGGGAAAGTGGAGGTGGAGATCTACCCCAGTGAGATCCTGGACATCGAACAGTGTAAATGAGAGCCGCAGCAGCATTTAACAAGCAGCAGCATAGAGCAAGTTACTCACATACTGAGTCTCCCTCAGCAAGAGCTCAAAAATCTCAGCTAAAGAACACCTGCGTGTGTTCTCAGGTAAAATCTGGTCTCTCTGCACCATTTCTCCTGTGTCGTGCTGTCTCTCATGTCCCAGTGATCAACTATGAAGTCACCGTGGTCACGGGTGACGTGCGCGCCGGTGGAACCAACGCCAACGTCTTCTGCCAGATCTATGGAGACGAGGGGAAAACCGAAGTCCTCCCTCTCAAGAGTCGCTCCAACAACTTTGAGCGCGGCACCACAGAAATCTTCAAGGTCTGTATCGAAATTCCCTGTGTCCTTTCAGACACATTGCTGTGGACAGAGCCCCCCCCCTCCCCCACACACCGCCCCCTGGTTTGACCCCATTTTCCTGGCCCACAACCCAGATCGAGGCCCTTGACGTTGGCAAGATCTACAAAATCCGCATCTACCATGACGGAAAGGGCATCGGAGACGGCTGGTTCCTGGAGACGGTGGACATCAAGCGGCTGACGATGGCAATGGTTCAGGTGGAGGTCAAGAAGGAGGAGGCGCCAAAGAAAGACAAGAAGAAGGACAAGAAGAAGAAGAAGAGGGAGGAAGAGGAGGAGGTGGAGATCGTGGAGGAGCTGCGGGAGGTGGTGGAGACCTTCTCCTTCTCCTGCCAACGCTGGCTGGCCAAGGACGAGGAGGACGGGGAGATCGTGGTGGAGTTGCTGACGGAGGACAACGAGGACTTAGAGAGTAAGTGGGGCGTGACGCCGACATCGCCCCCCCGCCGTCGGCTGACAGGGGGCGCTGACGCCCCAAACCAGTGTCATTTACGCGAAACGGCAAAGTGTCGCTGACGATCTGCTTCACTTTCGTCGCCAGTGAACTCCTATGAGGTCCACGTGTTCACGGGGACCATGTGGGGGGCGGGGACCGATGCCAACGTGTACGTCAATGTCTACGGGGAGACCGGTGACACAGGCGAGCGGCGCCTCAGGAAATCCAACAACCTCAATAAATTCGAGAAAGGCAAGGTGCGTGCTCGCCCGCTGAATCCACTCACACACAAACCGAAGGGTCTTTGTGATGACAGGATGTGTTCCTGACTGAACGGAGGAACTCACTGCTCCGGGTCACAAATGTAGAATAACCCTTTCACAGTTTTATTCAGAGTTTATGTTCATGGAGCGCAATGTAAACGATCCAGCTTCGACCTGGACACACCTGTGTGTTTCTTTAAACATAGCAAATGAAACCCACTGAGGTGTTGATCTTGTGTTGACGCCTTTTTTTAAAAAGGCTGATTTGTGGAAAGACCACAGAGCACTGTGCTGCAGAGCCGCTGTCTCTGCCTGTTTTGCACTCAGCTGTTAGCATTGACTCGTAGCCTGTGTGAGGCCATTGTCAGCAGCTCTGACACTCATCATACAGCGGCAATGTGTGGAGTCCCTCGTTTGTGCCGGGTTGCATTCGTGTTCCTCTCATCTGTTCACAGTGTTAAGACGGTTATCTTTGATCCGCGTTTTCCTGGCCGAGCCTCTTGTCGAACGCTCGGGCTGAGGAGCGTGCCAGGTTAAATAAAGACCCGATGAATAAGTGATGAGGTTCTCATGGACTGCTAATCTGTGGCATTTCTTGACCTGTCCTTACCGTTTGTTTGTTGTTGTTGTTTGTTTGTTTGTTTGCGCGCCAGGAGGACATTTTCAACATCGCTGCCGTCGACCTGGGGGTCCTGAAGAAGCTCAGGATCCGCCATGACAACAGCCAGGCGAGCCCCGGCTGGTTTCTGGACCGGGTGGAGATTGTCGATAACAAAGACGACACCACGTAAGGAGGAGTCAGACACTCAGTGAGGACACAGCAGCGTGTTCGCACAGGGTCGGGTCATCTCACTGACAGGGACACAATGAAACAAGGGCGGTCCGCAGGCCTCTTGGACCAGGAGGGCCGAGCCCCCCCATATAATGTGGCAGAGCATCATGTTTCCATGGCGATGGTGAAAGAGCGAAGCTAAAAGCATCGCATCCATGCAGTTAAAGCCGAGAGAAAAAGGATGTGAAGAATTAGGTGTAAAGTGAATTGTGGGGAAACAGGCCATTGAACTGACCAACTGGCTCCTAAACAGTTTGATCTGCACTGCACTTGCTGTGGTATTAAAGCCCCCTTAGATGTCCTAATGTTTGAGAAAGCTTCCGTCTTGGCCTCTTTTTACAGGTTATCTGTTTTTGTTTATCAATATTTCTGGTGCAGGTTTCATTTAACTGCATCATGTTCTGCAACACATCAACAGTCTACTCTGAAAAAATGTCTGAAGAGCTCCACTGTGTGGTGTGAAATGGTACTTAGACATATTGAGATCAGCTGAACAAGAGATGCAGGTTTTGTGTTGTGGTCGCACATAGAAACGTACATGTCGTCTCTGTTTAAAATGTATATATTCTATATATGTAGTGGGAGGGAGGGAGGGGGGTACCTACTGTTTGAACCCTCAACATCATCACTGAACTTCTGATAAAGGCCCTTCAATCCTCTGAGTAGCACGCTGCAGCAGCCTCCTGCTCCTCTTCTATCTAGTGAGGTTAACTATAAATAGAAGAAGGTGGAATGCAGAGGAGCAGAAGGGGGGGGGGCCTCATGAAGTCTGACCTGAAAAGAAATGGTCGTCTCTCAGGTACTTCTTTCCTTGTAAGCGGTGGCTGGCTATCGATGAGGATGACGGGCAGCTGGCCCGCGAGCTGGTGCCCGTGGACGAGGCCTTCATGAGGAGAGGGGATGACGACGAGGAGGACTCCGAGGCAACTCTGGGTCTGGAGCAGAAGGGTAAGGGGGGGGGGCGCATAAAACACGACGACGATCAGGACGCTCCACTTCGATTCTAGTTTCTGTCTCCTTGTTTTTTTTTTTTTAAGCCATGTCGACAACGTACACCATCAGAATCAAAACTGGTGACAAAAAGTACGCAGGGACGGACGCCAACGCCTTCATGACCCTTTACGGCACCAAGGACGACACGGGTAACGTTGGACCCTCCGCCGCCTCCGTTCCTGTGTGCGAGTGAATCAGCAGCTGGCTGCACGTGGGTCCATTTTGCAGGGCTGATCAACCTCAAGGCGTCGAAGACTCACAGAAACAAGTTTGAACGTGGCATGATCGACGAGTTCACCGTGGAAGCGGTGGACATCGGACCCCTGAAAAAGCTGCGCATCGGACACGACAACTGCGGTGAGCGAGCGGGCACCGCGGAGGGGGGGGGCTGCCCGACTGATACTGGGCCCCCAGAGCCACTCCCTCACGTGACCTGGGCGCTGTGTTTTGAAGGCGGAGGATCAGCCGGCTGGTTCCTGGACTGGGTGGAGATCGACGCCAAGTCCCTTGGACAGAAGCTGCGCTTCCCTTGCGGCCGCTGGCTGGACCGGGGGGAGGACGACGGGGCCATCGTCAGAGACCTCTTCCCCAACGCTCTTCAGACGCAGTTCTACACGCCATGTATCGTCATGCAGCCTCCCGCGTCTCTCTCTCTTTCTCTCTCTCTTTCTGTCTCACAGCCAGAGTGTTGAAGTTGCTTTCTTCTTCCAGTTGTTCCATACGAGATCAAGACCTTCACGAGCGACGTGTTCGGAGCGGGAACCGATGCGGACGTCAGCATCGTGCTGTACGGCAGGGACGCGGTGTGCACGCAGCAGAAGAGCCTGTGCGTCAACAAGAGGGAGAGGAGGATGTACTTCGAGAGAGGAGCCGAGGACATGTTCATCGTCGAGGTACAAAGAGACGAGTTCCCCCGTTTTCTTTTTCCCACCGCGGGAACTTTCCATTCACGCTCCCTTTCAATCGTGCGGGAGCAGTCAGGTGTTTTACATTTACCTCGACTGAACATGTTTGGATTTCACATCGCAAAACAATTGAATAAAGAAATATTACATCAAAGCAAAACGTCTCGTCGGAGGTTTGACTTTGCAGATCACCTGAAAGTGCTGCTGAGAAGCGCAGAGTGATGGAAAATTGATCACTGCGCTCTCCCACTCAGGTTCGATACGATCGGCTGCTAAACTTTGTGGCTCCATCATTTGGAGAAAAGAGGAACGAAGAGAAGCAGGATGAAGTGGACTTGGTTCTTCAGTCTATTTAGTCAAAGTTTGCAGTTTATCGAGTGGATTGTCTAGTATTTATTTCCATGAATCGTGAAATAGCTGAAGTTTAGTGGGGGGGGTTTCAGTATTAGTTTTAGTTTTCGCTGAATTCAGGTGTAGAGGCTGATAAACAAGAGTGTAACATGTGAGACATCTTCATCACTATGTTGTCATTAAGGAGGCTCGAAACAGTTTTTTCTAGATGTAATTTTTTTCTAATTTTTAGATAAATCCCTTCCTTATACTAAAAGGAGTCAGAATCAACAAAAAAATTAGGGGTGTGAGAGCTTCTTTTTCTGCCAGAACAGCTCAAAGATCCCCCACTTTTTGTACGGAACCCTATGTAAAAAGAGGGACTGTTCACCTTCAAACGCATTTTTTCCTAACTTCTAGATCTAATATTTGGATGAAACTTCATATATTGATAGAACAGACTTAAAAGAAGTAAAAAACACCAAAAAAAATTATATGTATGAATCTAACTTTTTTGAGACAAGCCAAAACAGTGCGGGGACACCGGCCAGAGCACGCCTCTCCGGCCGTTAACCAGTACACTGTAACACAGCGGAGCGCGTCCGGCCTCCGTCTCTCTGCTCCGGCTCCGTTTCTTCCCCACCACCTCGTTTCTTCTCCGTTGTTTTTTTTTTCTGTGTAACAGGTGGGCCAGGGCAATCACCAGTTTCGGTAGACAGAGGATCAGTGGTGGTTTTAGGCACGGGCACACCGGGCAGTTGCCCGGGCGGCGCTTGGAGAAAATAATGCGTCGCAACAGAGGGTTTTTTTTTCAATTTGTCATATCACTGTGTGGGGCAGATTGTCTCCCCAGAAACTGTGAGTGAGAAAAGAAGGGGCGCTTCAAAAACAAAAAACAAAAAAAAAGGCCAGCTGCTACCACGCCGACAGGAGACACACGCCAAGCGTTCGCTCCTCCGTCTTTCATAGGGTTGATAGGAAACAAGAAACAGTCTTGAGCAACAATGTCGAGAGCTTTCTTTGGTCAAGAACTGCACGCACGGCTGTCCAGTGCCAAGCTTGATTGCGTTGCCATGGGAATCGTTCTCATTGATTGCGCAACACATGCGCAGAGAAGATGCACAGTTAAAACTGTTTCGAGCCTCCTTAAGCTGCAGGTTGTTATTCCTGATTCCTCTGAATGCATCAGATGTTGCAAACAATAGGCAGAGGATGTCAACCAAGACGCTGCCTCGGTGACGACTGGGGATGGAGGAGAGTTTCCTCCCGTTGGTTTAGGAGATTAAAGGCAGGTTTTATACTGCAGTGAGGGTCATTGGTTTCAGCTTACCAAGTGTCCACCTAACAGAAACGTTTTCCTCATAGTGTTAGGGGCGAAGCAGCTAGGTTAACAGGGTGCGAACGTGCCACTGTACAATGTGTGAAGTCAGCCCCGGTTTCTGCTTCCTGCAGCTAGAAGACGTGGGGGACGTCATCGAGAAGATCCGCATCGGCCACGACAACCGCGGGGTCAACCCGGGCTGGCATCTGGACCGAGTGGAGATCAGACGGCTGCTCAGGAAGGGGAAGGTGCAGCACACGCTGGACGCGTGCCGTGCACGACATCCATGCAGCCTCACACCTAGAAACGAAACACAAAGATAGAAGGACAGACTGGGGTGTATCTGGGGAAGTGTAGAGAGAGACAACAGACCAGAGGGTAGAAACATCACACAAGCTACAAAAACTATTTGAATACACATAGACTGCACTAAAGTATGAGTGACAACACATATTCATAGAGAAGAGTGGCTTAAACACACACACACACACACACACACACACACACACATCCAGAACATGGCTCTGCGGCACCCCACATCAATATGTGATGTAGAGCGCCGCACCAGCTCAGCGTTTGGTCAGCAGGTGGAGTCGTTCTCCTCATCCAAACACTCACATCCTCCACATGCGTCCGCTTTCACTGTTTTTTCCGAGGATTGCTCACCCTTGGACAATCGCCAGATTCATGCCCCGCCACCCCCCCTCCTTTCCCATCTGCAGGGCTCGGAGACGGTCATTTTCCCCTGTGAGCGCTGGCTCGCCAAGTCGGAGGAGGACGGGGAGACGGTGAGAGAGCTGGTGCCCTCTGACATCATCACCGAGAAGCTGTCGAGGGACGGGAGCCTGAAAGTGACCGAGGTGGAGGTGGACGACGCCTTGGAGAGTACGCCACGCATGAATGCATACATACATACATACATACATCCATTAGTACTGATTTTTGACAGCAGCGTCAAACAGAGAGAGAAAATTGCCTCCTTTCTATTTTCTATCAACCTTCCTGACCCCCACCACCCCCACCCCACCACCTCACGCGCTCGTCTCTGCTCCCTCCCCCCCTTCCCCTTCTCCCTGCCGCAGCTCACACATACAACGTGTCAGTGATGACGGGTGACGTGTACGGCGCCGGCACCGACGCCAACGTCTTCCTGACTATTTACGGCGACATGGGCGACACCGGCGAGAGGAAGCTGAGCAAGTCGGAGACAAACAGCAACAAGTTTGAGCGAGGAGCTGTGAGAACGCCCAACATTTGCGACGCCCCCCCATATGTGTCGGACCTGTTGTTCTTTCCTCCTACCAAAGAAACAATATATCTATGTTATTCTATCAATGTATTTTCTCCCCGAACCCAAAGGTGGATAAGTTCACTATGGAGGCCGTCGACCTCGGGCAGGTTTTCCGGATCAAAATTCGCCATGACAACAGCATGGTGAGCGCCGACTGGTACTTGGACCAAGTGGAGGTGGTTGACGTGGATACGGAGGAGGTCTTCCTCTTCCTTTGCGAGCGCTGGCTCTCCAGGAAGAGGGAGGACCGACGCATCGAGAGGATCTTCTACGTCAAGGTACCAGGAAGGAGTCATTCTGCCTTCGAGGCAAAAACGAGGGTGAAAGTAACAAAGTGTCAAAAAAATTAGAGCTTATTTGAGGGGCCACCCCCCCCCCAACCCCCAAAGGGAGATTGGACTAAACATTGAGGGCCCTTAAGCTTTGTCTGCGCTGAACATTGCCTGCATTAAAACTGTGTACATCTCAAAGAACGGGATACTTTCTAGGAAAAAAAGAGGAAGACCAGGAAACTGCTTCATACTCTCACTCTGAAGGCTCCTGCTCTTGTAGGTCAGTTAAAGTGTGTTGACCTGTCGTCAGCAGAAACCGAAAACTGAAAGCTTTTTTGGGGGGTCTCCGTGCGGTCAGAGCGATGAGAAGCCTCCATGCGGGCCTGTCGGACTGCGTCTCCAGGTCGAGCGTGTGTCGCCCCCTTTTTTTCAGGGCTACGAGGGAGTGAGGGAGGGCCTGAGCAGCAAGAAGGACTCCGCTCTGACGCTGAAGAGTGTCGACAGCAACATGAACAAAAAAAGCAAGAAGAAGAAGGAGGAAGACATCGAGCTGCCGAGTAAGAAAGAGGCCACATGGCAGAGCCGGAAGGAAACCACCTGTAGCCAGATGAATTAATGTGTGTGTGTGTGTCTGTGTCTGTGTCTGTGTGTCATGCACAGTCATACCGTACCACATCACCCTGTGCACGGGGCTGGAGCGGGACGCCGGCACCACCAGCAGGGCTTACGTGATCATCGTCGGGGCCAATCACACGCAGACGGAGAGGCTGTGGCTGGACCTGCCAGACGGCCGGACGGGCTTCGAGGCCGGCTCTCTGGAGAGCTTCAGGGCTCACGGCTCAGACGTGGGGGAGATCAAAAAGGTCGAGGTGAGGGCGGGCGGGCGGCGTTTGAAGATTCAGCGGGAGTCTGCTCGGAAAGCGTCGCCCACATTCGCTCTGAAGTGATTGTTTCGCTCCTCTTTCGCTGCAGCTCGGCCACGACGGGGCCACTCCGGAGAGCTGCTGGCTGGTTGATGAGCTGGCCGTTGCTGTGCCAACCAAAGGGGTCAAATACATCTTCGCTTGCAAGTGCTGGCTGGCCAAAGATCGAGGGGACGGACTGACTGCCAGAGTGTTCAACGTGCTGGATGCAGAAGCCATTTCTATCTCGCAGCAGGTGAGAGATGGTGTTCTGACCGATTGAACACTCGAAGGCCCACACGGACACAACAGGTGAATTATGATAATTGCATCGGCATCAAGGTAAACCAGTGAAAAGAGCATGTTTCAAATCCTCAGCTGAGAACTTTCAGCATTGTTTTTCAGAGTTCACCTGACGCAAAGGTGCAAACAAAGCAACAAAACACAATCTGCAACACAACTGTCCGATTCAAGACGGCTGCGACGGACCCAGCTGACCAATCTCTTCCTGCCAGGTTATTTACGAGGTGACCGTGGTCACGGGAGACGTGCAGAACGCGGGGACGGACACGCTGATCTTCATGTCCGTCTTCGGGGCCAACGGCAGCACAGAGGAGATGCTGCTGCAGAAGAACGAAGACCGGTAGCTGCCGTGATGCGCCGGGGGGTGGGGGTGGGGGGAATCGCACATGAGTTGGAATCTGATTTTGTTTGTTTGTTTGTTTGTTTGTTTTCCCTGATGTGGTGGGCGACAGGTTCGAGCGTGGCCAGGAGGACACTTTCAACATGGAAATCGACGACATCGCCCCGCTGAGGAAGATGAGGCTGCGCGTGGACGGCTCCGGGAGTCGGCCCGACTGGTTCCTTGACAGGGTCAGGTCACTGCACGTGCCCCTCTCACCCCCTCACATGTCCAAAAAAAAACAGGCAGACAGTACATCGGTGTTGCAAAGCCAAATCAGACACAATAACAGCTATAAAAAATAACGCAGTGTTCCTTCCATGTGTTTTATAATTTATCGTTCTGCTTCAGATTCGATTCTATTCATTTAGAAATGCCTCTGCTGCTCGGTTCCCAAACAGGCTGACCTGCTGTGCCTTTATCTGGCTCCTTTTTGGTGTTGTCAGAGTCAATCAGACAGGATGTGGACGCAATAAACTCCTGTGTGGGCGTAAAAGAAAACACATTTACTTTAACACACAATATGAAAAAAAATGAGTAGACAAGGCAACTCTCATGATGGATAGAATGAATGAACTGAAACAACTGAATAAGGCAAAGGCAAATTAGGCAAAGAATGTCTTCGGCCCTTGGAGGAGGGAATGGCACATCCATGAAGCCTGCAAACAGCAGCAGCAGTAAAAGCTGCACTGTGTTTGCTAGCTGCTGCTGGAATCAATATGGACAAAGCAGACGCAGGTTTGCATTTTTTAATCTTGGCGCTGCATGCTGGAGGTCACAGGGTCACTCGGTCTCTTATATCTGACACACACACACACACACGCACACACACACACACACACACACACACACAGATGCACACCTACCCCTGCCTGCAGGAGAATAGTCAATGATTCATCCACCCACTCACCCAAACACGCACATGCACAAACACGCACGTACACAAGCACACGCACACATACACACAAATTCAGAAGGACCAAGAACTCCTGGAGTAACCATATTGACCCATTTTATTCACAATGCTACTGTTTCGCTTGCACCTCACACACACACACATGCACGCAAGTCTTGGACCGAGGGGCCTTGATGAAACTGAACACATTTATGCACAAGTCCCGTGCGGTGAAGGCCCCCGTGCCTGCAGAGCGGCGCGGCAGTCGGGAAAACAATAGCGGGCCCTGTCCGTCCGTGCCTGGGACGCGGCGACTTGTGAACGTACCCTTGACTTGACCCTGCACAGAGCCCGGTGTGTTTGGCATCACAAGCAGATGTGCTGCCTGCATGGATCACCTCGCCCGTGCCGTTGCACTGAGCAGAGCGGTGCACCGGGCAGGCTGCCAGTAGAGCAATCTGCCTGAATGAACATGCAGGATGGGGAAGCGAACGGCGTGGCCGCCCGAGTCCCATTCTTTGGCCAGCAGGCAGCTGTTTCAAGGGAACTCCTGGACACACGCACACCTTGACAGGAGCAACTTACATCTTTATCACTAACATGGCTGAAAGCAGCACCACAGTGTTTTGCAGGATTGGCTGAATGTCTGCTGGATTCAACATTTTTAATGACTATATTTGATTCCATGGACCTGAGAATTAGACGCTTGCAAGGTGGGAAATTCCCACGTCTGAGTTGCATGAAAGGACAAGTCTGCCCCCCCTACTGAAACCAGCCGACCGGCGATGAACGTGTTTGCCCAATAGACCGTCTGTGCCCGCGCAGGTGATCATGCGCAACCTGACCACGGAGGAGGTCTCCGTCTTCTCCTATGAGGACTGGCTGTCCCGGACGCAGGGGCCCCGGAGGACCGTGATCTGTGAGATGGCTGCCGTGGTGGACGAGGAGGTGATGGTGGAGCTCACCACCTACGTCATCCAGGTCAAGACCAGTGATGTCGCAGGTATGTGTCGCAAACAAACTAATTCCTTCTCTTCCAAACTTTGTTTTTGAAGCCTTTTTTGGATTGTGATTTTTAATCAACCGTGGTTTTTTTTTAAATTCTCGTCTTTGTTCCTGACATTCCTGTTTTTTTACAAACAGCTTTAATTCCTTCATTTTTCATCAAGCGCAAAGAAAAAGATTGGAAACAAAGTCGTGCGTTTCACCCTCCTCATGCGGTGATTCATGCTTGGGCTGTCTGTCTGCGAAGAGTTCTCTGTCTGCAAATTGGAAGTGGCGGATTTAAAGGCCTCCGTGTTCCTTCAGTAACGTCTGAGACGGAAGAGAGTCGTGCTCGGGGGACGCTCGTTCTGCTCACAGTCAGAACAGACTCACGAAGAACAAGAGTAACTGAGTGATTCGAAGCAGAACGCAACGTTTCATCTCAAACCTGTAAGACAGCATTAGCATTAGAGTGCTTTCAAAGGGATCGGAGCATGACCGGGCCCCCAGACCGCTGGAGTGAGACACCTGCTC
>JAUESF010000085.1:98839-110209 GCA_032274765.1 Malacoctenus tetranemus
GCTTCCTGAATGCACGCTTCCGCATGAGTGTGAGTGGAAAATGAAGGCACATCATTCTTTGGGTGTACTATCCCTTTAAACATAGAGAAAGTCTTGAAGACAAAATCCTCAGTGCACCCTGTTAGTAAATCTGTGTCCACCGGTGTTTGGGCAGTTGAGTCACTGTAGCTTTCTACGTGTGCAAATCTTGAGTAAATCGGGCCCTCAAACGCCAAAAATAACCCTGTCATTTCCGTCTCCAAACCTGCTGTGGACTCGATGCTGGCTTCAAAGACCACCAGGACAACTCACCGGTCTGCTTGTTTCTCCCTCTGTCCCTCGAAGAATATGAAATCTGCGTAACGACGAGTGACACGGCCGAGGCCGAAACCAAGGAGAACGCCTGGATTGTGCTGGAGGGGAGGAAGGGCCGATCAAAAGAATTCGTAATGGAGAACTCCTCGAAGAAGAAGAGGTTCCTGCGGTGGGTACTTGCTGCGAGATTAACTCCGTCCGTCAGCCGCAGCTTTGTTTGCAGGAAAGTGTCCATGGAAATGTGCCCCCCCCCCTCTCCCTCTTACCTCTCGCTTCACACTTATTATGGTAATCGCGGCAGTGCCGAGCACTCGAACCCGCGCCGACCGCTGCACTCCAGCGTCGCAATTCGCGGCGTCCTGTTGAGAATTCGTTCCGACGCGGAGCAAATTGGCAGCGGCGTGAATTTTTCAAGAGCAAGGGGGCGGCGCACTTCAGCACGGCCGCGTGTGTTCTTTCAGGGGGAACGTCGACCGTTTCGAGTTCTCCTCCAAGAACGTGGGCGACATCGCCGGCATCTGCCTGGGCCACACCCCCAAAGACGGCAAGAAGGTGAAGGGGGAGGCCCACTGGCGCGTGGAGGAGGTCACGGTGACCGAGAAGGAGCTGGGAAACAAGTAAGACGCCGCCGCACCGATCACACCGCCTTGACTCCGGGTGCTCTGTTAACGGGGGCCCCGCGCTCTCCCCACAAGGTACATCTTCATCTGCAACGCCCTCATCCCCCTCTCCCCGAAGAGGGACGACTTCCTCGCCATCGAGTGCACGAAGACCGTGGAGAGCTTCGCCAGCAAAGCCCGGAGCCTCGTGCCCGTCAAGTACGAGATCATCGTCATCACGGGCGACGAGAAGGGGGCGGGGACCGACGCCAACGTCTTCATCACCATCCACGGCACCAACGGGGACTCGGGCCGGCGCCAGCTGCGGCAGAAGTTCCGCAACCTCTTCGAGCGCGAGCAGACCGACCGCTTCGTGCTGGAAATGCTGGACATGGGCGAGCTGCAGAAAGTGCGGGTGGAGCACGACAACGCCGGCCTGGGCCCCGGCTGGCTGCTGGACCGCGTGGAGGTCACCAACACGGCCAACGGCGTCACCACCATCTTCCTGTGCGGGAAGTGGCTGGACGTGAAGAGGGCCGACGGGCAGATCGCGAGGGTCCTTTACCCCAAGTACTGACAGCAGCGGTGTCTGGCTCTCGTCTCAGTCCCATCACATACCAAAGAGATTTCATCATCACCCCTGGAAAAGTTGATGCTTTTTGTTTTTTTACAGTCTTCCAGTTGTTTGTTTTGTAGCGACACCATGCTTGGTTGTGTAACATTTTTTGTCAGGAAAATAAAGAACGTGCCATTCATTTCTACTAAGTGTATCAGGGACGGGTTGTTGTCATGAATGCTTTTCTAAACAATAAACTATTTTATAAACCATCCATCATCCATCCATCATTTCTCCCCAAGGCGTTCCCAGGCCAGCCGGGTGATGTAGTCTCTCCAGCGTGTCCCGGGTCTTCCCCGGGGCCTCCTCCCCGTGGGGCATGCCTGGAACACCTCCGGAGGGAGGCGACCAGGAGGCATCCTACACAGATGCCCGAGCCACCTCAGCTGGCTCCTCTTGATGTGGAGGAGCAGCGGTTCTACTTTGAGCTCCTCCCGAGTGGCAGAACTCCTCACCCGAATGATGTTTTGTAAAACCTCCAAATTGAAAGTTCTCCACCCTCTCTCCATTTGCCGACGGTGTTCAAGAGAGAAGCAGAACGAAGCTCTGCAGACTCTGAGCATCGCTCCTCAAGTTGCCACCACGCCCTGGAACAAGTGAACGTTGCGTGTTGAAGTGCTGAGAGGTGTGTGTATGTATGTGCGTGTGTGTGGGGGGGGGCGGTCCGCGACGTGCTGCTCCAGCTTTTCAGCAGTCGAAGCTGGCGGGAACCGGAGCGCGCCGGGAAGAGTTCCGTGTTTGGAAGTTTTGTCTCATCACCTGATCCGGGGGCAGGTGCGTTGGAGCAAGGGGGGAAGGGGATGTCTGAAGCTCTGGGGAGGGCGGGGGGGGGGGGTCTGCGTCCACGGCATCCTGTCAGCTTTCTGACACCCCATTCATTGCCTGTGGACACTGGTGCTCGCCGGCTTCCTGCTCGTTCCACAGTGAAACCCAAAAAAACAAAAAACACGCCCACTTCTGTCTTTTTTTTCTCCAGTTTATTAAAAAAAGAGCACATATAAAAGGATAATATACAAGCCATGAAATTAAATTAAAAAAAACAAAAAAAAAACGGTTTGGGTTTAGCAATGCAACTTTTGAGACCATTATCGTCATTATTAGTAAGTCATAATAAATAAAAGGTACAAAAATTCCACCCAATGTGAATCTAACATTTTTACCCATAATATGCTCATCCGCTTCTTCATCAACACACGCGTTCACCATTAATGCGCTATTGCTTTAATATTAATGATAAATAGTTCTATTTTCAGATAAAATATCCTATATTGAAAAAACATTGCGCAGTCACAGCTAAACAGCAGAGTTTTCGTACGAGGATGGCGGCAGCCCTTTCACTGGCACTTTTTGGAGTCTTTTCGCTTTCTTTTTCAGATTTCAAGCAGCAACAAAATGAATATTCTTTTTTTCCCGTTTATACTCTTTGTATATACTTTTAACCATATACTATGAAACCATCGAGACTATATCGAGACCTGAGAAAAACATGCATTTTTTTTTTTTTTTAGAAAAAGGTTGTGCTTTAAAATCCTTTGTGAGAGGAAACGGAAGGAGGTCAGGTTCAGAGAGGGACGGACGGAGGGATGGAAACAACGGGAGAAGATAAACTGAGAGAGGGGAGAAAAAAATAATAGTAATAATTTGAAAAAAAAGAGACAATACTGTAATACTTTTAAAGCCCAGAGTGTGAAACGCCTCTTTTTGTGGGCGGAGCCGTCTCCACAGTTTTTTTTTTTGTTCCTCACCGCGAACCAATGGCTGGTTCGGCCAGCGCTCGACTCGGAATTTCGCAGTTTTTAAAAGATGGCTTTGTGGTCGACGCGGCTGTTCGTCTCAGCTCCCCGCGCGCTCTGTCCCTTTAATTACGGATGCAACCAATAAGGCATGGTGGCTTCATGTATTGATTGTTGTTTATGGTCTCAGTCGTATGGAAATATCTTCTTAACACTTAAAGTGAGGCACTTGGTATGCATCGATCTGCGAACTAAGACTGGAAAAAAAAAAGAGAAAAGAAAAAAAAAAGAGCCGAAGAGAAAACACCACAGAGATGAAAGTCAACAGAGAGGAGACAGGCGAGTCAAAGCAAAAAAAAGGAACATGCTCCATTAAGACCCGGAGTGCATTGTGAGAAGCACAGCACAGAGAATAACAGCCAGTTAGTTTAAATCCTCCTATCTCTCTATTTTTCTTTGTTGTTGTTATTTTTGTTTTCTTTTTTTTGCCAGTGAGAGGGTTCCCATAAGTTAAACAAGTGAGTGCAAAACAAAAAGGAAGAAGTCACAAACTAAAAACTAAGTCCACTTCATTGAAGTTCGTCCACTACATCACAGCATGGGAGATCCGAGAAAAATTGCATTGAATGGAATGTAACCAAGATCCACAGCACCAGGAGAGAGAGAGAGAGAGAGAGGGAGAGAGAGAGAGAAAGAGAGAGAGAGAGAGCGGGCTCAGTAGCTCAGCCTTGGACAGTAAACATCGCACAGCCAGCTTGTGGAAATCTAACAGCAGGGCTTTTTTTATGTGTATGTTTTTTAGTGTTTCCAAAAGTACGACTGCATGCAAAGCATTCCCATTTAAAACAATGCAAAAATGAGGTAATCGTTTTTTTTTCATAGTGTTTTCGTGTTATTTCTAAATAAATAAATTATGATTCAGTCGCCCCACCCCCCATCAAAAAAAAGCTATATAAAATCAAATACATACCCACAATATCTACAATTAGTAATAAATTATGATTGTTAAATACTTAAGGCATCTCGACTGACAACACCCTGTGTAAACTATGAAAACTTCGTCACAGATGACTCCACTACAGCAGGGGGCAGCGTCCGCACGGGCAGTGCACGGGAAAGGCGGAGGTGATCTTCGTGCAATGATCCCCCTCCCCACCACCCCACCCCCACAGCCCCCCCTCGACGTGTCCCAGGGGCCAAAGCGGCCTTGTCTTTTACTATCACAGTGCAGAGAACAGTGAGGGTCCTTGGAGGGGGAGGTGGGGGCGGGGGGATCCTTGAACACGCAGGTCTGTGGACCCCAAAGTGACAAGCTAATAACGAGGCGAGCTTGGACACAGAAGGTGGGGTTGGGTCGGGTCAGGGCAGCCTGAATGATGGTGGTAATAGAGCAGCAGAAGGACTTTGTGCGTCTGTGTTCAGAATCAGCACGCGTGGGACAGAATACGTGCGTGCGTAGTCAGAACTGGGTGCCCGTCATGAGCTTTGCGTGCACAGACTTGTATGTGCTTCACAGAGTTTGTGCACACGCACGTTTTGATGTGCACAAAACGAATGAACCGCACACTCAAGTCTGACGTTACGCAGACATAGCTGTATATGCGTGCACACACGAACAAAACTGTTTGCACACAGACCCATGAACACACAAATCTATATCGACACGCACACAAATTTTGTTCCCCACACACACAATCAAATTACAGACACACAAATCTGTAGGTGCGCATGTTTTTTTTCTGCACACACAAATTTGTGTTCCCACAAACACACATATCTGTACATGCACATTTTGAAACGCACGTACAGATTTTAAAGACATGAATCTAAGTGCAAACACAAAAAAATCAGTGCACACACTCACACACTGGATGACTTTTGGATACGCACGTACAAATATCTGTTCACAGAGATCAAAGTACACACACACACACACACACACACACACACACACACACACACACACACACACACACACACACACAAATCCAATCGTGTAGTGCAATGGGAGCGCACGAGTCGTTCTGCTGCCCACCCCCCCACCCCTCCCCGTGTCTCCGTGCACTGCGAGCGCAAGCCTGCCCCCGGTCGCACCACCACGTTCTACACGTTCTAGCCAGACAGCATAGCGAACCAGCATAGCAACCACGAAGGGGGGTCCGTCACACGAATACACGAGATCAATACGCAAGCTCCTCTCCCAGCTGAAACACTGCAAAGGACCTATACCTAGAAATACAAACCAACACAAAATGCAATACCAAATGAAAAAAACCCAAAAAACAACAACCTTTGTTGCTATAACTATTGTCACATGTGCTTGTTCTTTAGGCAATAAGGTAAACATCGAAAAAGAGGATCCCATTGTTGCCGCCAGAGGGGGACGGGATGAACGCTCGCTACAAGTCAGGACGAGCAAACGGCCGACCGACTGTTTTTGTTTGTTTGTATTTTTTTTGTCTGTTTGTTAGTGTCGAGAAGATAGTCACAGCTCAGATTAACTAAGTCATGCACAGGCGCGTCTCTGTTACCTTTTGAAACCGAAGTAACGCTACCGAAGCTAACAAGCCCGAGTCCACGGTACAAACATGCAGTTTTTAGCACGCGCTGTTCTCGCCGCTGGCCGCGAGCCAAGATAACAGTGCAGGTACAAGGGGCAGCTAAAATCCTCTCCACCTCCCATCTGCAGTGCATGATACTTTCCTTTTTATCATCCCTTTTTTTTGTCCTCTTTTTTTTTTTGGCTTTGTGTTGTGTAAGCACTCCAGTTGCCATGCTTAGTAACCCTACCAGGGGAATGAAGTAGCCCTCCCTCAAACCCCCCTCGAAAAAACACACTCTCGCATCTGCAACATTCACACGTTTGTTAGACACATTCTTCGAGTCACGCACAGCAGGGCAGAGCAGGCACGCACACGCGCACACGCACACATACACAAACAAAGGTGTGCAGATTCAAGCCACACGGTCACAAAATGCATTTTGGTAAAAACACTTTCTACCTTTTTTTTTTTCTTCGTCCTTTTTTTTCTAATTCAAATTTCTTTTTCTTTTTTTTTTTTTTAAACACAAAACATCTCGATCACTGGGTTTGTTCGGTTTGTTCGCGGCAGTGAAAGCGACCTACTCACGTGACACCGTCTCACACGACACCAACCCCGATGGTTGGACGTACGACTGTATTGCAAAAATGTCGAAGCTGCATGGTTAGAATTAAAAAAAAAAAAAACACTCGGGGCGCCCGACTGGGCGGGTGGGGGGGTGGGGGGTTGGGGGGGGGGCGCCACGCCACGCCACGCCGTGCCGGGCGCCGTTCGTTGGTTACTTGCTACTCTACTACGACCACAAATGATCTTTTAGGTAAACATGGCATCAGAGCATTAAGTTTGTTTTGTTTTTTTTAAGCTTTGTGTGGCAGAGTATTCATTTTGATTGACATGTTTGAAAAGAGAGAAATATATATATATTCATATCTATATATAAATATATATAGACAAAGACAGAGAGAGAGAGAGAAAGAGAGAGAGAGAGAGAGAAGAGGAAAAGTAGCCAGCTCAGTGTGGGGTTATGCGTTTTCCACTCGCAGGACATAAAGTCATGGCTTTGAGGACATGCTACACAGCCCAGGGCTACCTACGGCACGACACCACGACAGCGACAACACCCCACTTACGACCAGCAAGCTACAAGTAAACCCTGTGTACATGAGTATGTGTCTGTTTGCGTGTCTTTTGCTTCCAGAGGGATGTGCTTCTATATAAAGAGAGGGGGGCCTCACAGGCAGGCCCCACTCGTGCAGTTTTAGTTATTCTGGCTTGGCTCAGTAAAGCGTGAGTCAGGAGGGGCGGTGATGTCACATGGAGTCCGGAGACATTTGGCAAAGCACCCCATGGGAGAGGGGTGGAGGAGGGGAGGGATGGAAGAAAGCAGGGACCACACCGGGGGTGGGGGGGTTGATCCAATCCCATCAGCTGTCGGGGTTCAGCTGTGTTTCGATGTCAACTCGACAAATTGGACACTTCCTGCTGGTGGCGAGCCATTGGTCCACGCAGCCCTGGTGGAAAAGGTGCATGCAGGGTAATCTCCTGGGGGGGCAGAGGGACAGAAACACCTGGGAGTCAGTGTTGGTGACACAAACGGCGTGGCTAATGCCCTTCGGGACGCAGGTTGCGCTCCCTGAGACTCAAACACAGGCGGAAATTCAAGTTCGTCTCGTCCCCAGCGACGCGACGGAGGCGCTCACCTGACGTCCTCGCCGTCCTCCAGCATGGACAGACAGATGGTGCACTTCTCGTCCACGTCCGTCTCCTCCTCGTCCCCGATTTTCAGCTGCAGGGGCTTCCTCTGCTCGAGAGAACAACAAAAACAGCGAGGGTGAGGAAGGGTGAGCGCGTCCATCCGGGGGACGTGTCGCAGCGTTGTTGCTCTGCTCGATACCTTCTTGTATTTGTGGGGGAAGGTGAACCTCTCGATGGTGGTCTGGACAGCCCCCCTGCTGACACTGCCCAGCCGGTCCTCCAGCTGCAGCAGCTCCTGTACAAAAGGAAGGCAATGGTTGAAGAAGCGGACAAAGACCTGTGGTCGTCGTGTTATCGCGAAGCACCTTGTTTTTTAAGACAACGCTGGTTAAATGTAACTGTGCTGTGTGTGGACAGAAGCATCCAGACAGTATCCATGATATTCAATTACATCCACTTAATTTTGGAGTTGCCCCCCTAAGCTCTGCATACAGTCTCTGTTGGTGGGACGCTCAGCTGTCTGGACACTTTTGTCCATATAGCGCATACGCTCTCTTCAGGCGATCTGCTGATGACCGGGTGCATTTTGATCGAAAGCGACACGACAAGCCACACTAAATATAACTCGACGGGACAGATGGACGGAAAGTTTGAAGTGTATAATTAGCGCCCCCCCCGATTTTACCTCGTAGCTTTCTCGCACAGCAGTGGCGTGCCTCGAAGGGTTCAGGCTCTGCAGTGCCAACAGATGCAGCTGCGGGTACGGGTAGTTTCTGATTTCGTGCACAACCTGGTGAGACAGAGAGCTCGGTCTTAGTAGAGCTTTGATTCGCCTGCAGCAGATGTAAGAACCACCAGTTTTCAATGCAAAAAGACCTAAAAAAACGTTTAAACAAACTGTTTATGAGGTTTTGTCAACTTCCAGTGTCAAAAGAACAGTTGTGTGTTCGTCAAATGAAACATCGCACTTTAAAGTTACATTCAAGAAGAGTCACCAGGAGCGGTCTCGTCTGTTTTCGCGACAGTGCTTTGCCACGTTTGAGGTTTTGGTTGCTGGTTTGAACTTTTAAATCGAACACATTTGAGATTTCACGTGTGCGGCGCGTTGCCCCGACATACCACTTGTGCAGAGGATGTGTTCCTGGGGAAGTGGTGCATCCGGGGGGACGCCAGGTAATGCTGATAGTGCTGCGGAAGCTGCTGGAGCTGGTACTGATGGTGCGGGAGGCCGGCGTCGACGCTGAGATCCCTGCAGGAAGGTGGACGTACGGCTTTAATCGCTGCTGTCACCCACGCAGCGGGACAGACAGACAGACAGACAGACAGACAGACAGACAGACAGACAGACAGACAGACAGACAGGGGAGTGACTTCATATCTCTGCCTGTGACTCACCAGTCGGTGCCCTCGGCCAGGTAGCGCGGCTGCTGCGTGATTGGCTGGGGAACATGGAGCGGGGCCGAGTACTCGTACCCCGAACGCAGCCGGTGAGGGTTCAGGGGGATGCGATCCTGGGTTCTTCTGCAATCACAGCGACATTAGAGACCGGACGCACGGTTCCACTTGTGTGTGTGTGTGCGCGCGTGTGTGTATGCACAGCTGCCCCACCTGGAGTGCGGGAGGATCCTGCGATGCTGCGCCTCCAGGAGCTGCTGCTGGATGAGGTATTGCTGGTGTAAGGCCTGAGGTAGGAATGAAGGCCCTGGCATGTCCTGGAACTGAGTGGCTGCGGGCAGGGCGGTGAGGGGCGGGTGGTGCGCGGCGGCGGCGGCGGCAGCAGCGGGGGGGAGGTGGGGGGCCAGGCCCGTCTGCGGGGGCTGGCTGGCATGTCCCAGGGGGAACTCGGCTGAGATGGGGGCCTGGGGGGCGCCCAGGTGAAAGTGTCGGCAGGAGGTAGCATGGCTGTGTTGATGCCTGGTGAAGTGTGCTCCTGAGAGGAGGAGGGGGGGTCGGGTGGGTAGTTTGTGATTATCTTCAGTCACACTGAGACACACAAGGCATCACACGTCTACACACTCGGCAGGACAAACTTCTTCTTCCTCCTCACCTCCACACAGACACACACACGCCCCCACACACATGTAAAAATAACGTTTCGGCGAGGACGCCGGGAGAACATCGAAATAGGACAGACCTGACACAGAAAGGGACAAGACAGACACAACAGCAGATGGACGGCACAGACACAGAGACCCCCCGTGGAGATGCCCACAGGGCAGATTGCCCCCCCCACACCGCCTCTCCACGTGGCATGGCGTAGCCAGCAGAACAGTCGCATCTCCACTAACAGCCCCCCCGAGTGTTTCCGAGATCTGCGGCACCGACACTCATCGGCGCGCTATTGCTGGTCATCCCAGTGGCAAGGGGGCTTGACATCATCAGTTCCCAGATGTGGAGTCTTTATTAAGACCCCCACCTGTCTGACACTGGGGAACGCTCCATAGCTGGTGGGCTCACAAGACCTTGTGTGACCCAATTTCTACCTGGGAGGGTGGGTGGCATTGGAGGTTTGGATTTTTTTACTGTGTATCACCATGAACCCCCCCCCCCACACACACACACACACACACACACATGCGAGGCCTATAAATATATGTGTGCGGTGATCAAATTGGTTCCAGTTCAATCTTGCGGAGCCATTAAAGGAGAATCTGGAGGGACACAGGTGGACAGATAAACGAATGACGTGATGTGTTCAACACCAGCTGGGAGATCCAAATATCAGCTGGTTCAAAGAGTTCATTTAAATGGAGAATTTGGATATTTTCCTTTTTTTTCTTGCAAATAAAAGATTTAATGCATAGGTGTCAAACTCCGGCCCAGTGTCTTTATGAACCAATGCCAAATTGGTTGCCTGAATCTTATTGGTGTCATCATGCAGCTCTGCAGCAGAGCCCGATGACGAGCAGCTTGTTGAAGCTGGGACACATAGAAAACACGCAGGGCTGCGGCCCTCCGGCACCAGGATTGGAGACCCCCTGCTCAAAAGGAGCCGGAAAGTAGACGAAGTGAAGAGAACTTCAACAACAAAGAAAAAAGCCACACCACAAAACAATGTATGGTGGCTATAGATCCACCTGTCCATCTTATTTAATAGCTGAATGCCATTGATATGTTTTTTTTAATTTGTAATTCCAATCTGCATGTCTGCATGATTAAGTTCTAGAAGTGTTTGCTTGTTCTATATCAATGGTAAAGTAAAACTTGTTTGGGTCCATATTAAAAGTTTCATGTGCAAGTTTGAAATGTTAAATTTGAGGTCGACACCCCTGATCTAATGAGACTTCGTAAACACACGTGAATCTAATTATCCTTTGTATGTACATATATGAGGGAACAGTTCAACACACTCTCAAAGCAAAGACTATCAAGTTTGCAAGAAGACCTCCACAATCAGGGAGTGAGCGTTTCCAACGAAAAGACGCCGTGTTGGTCAGGCTGAGTGATCAGCGCAGCACGCTCCGGGTCGGCAACAACAGGTAAAATAAAACACAGTTAAACCTGCTTTAGCCTACGTTGGTAGTTGGGTTCGATTGTAGCGGGGCGGGCAGCGTCTGCAAACGGTCCGCGAGCAGCTGGTTACAGCGTCTTTTCTAGAACGTTCTCCGAAACATTTTCTGAAACAGTTCTGGATGAATCTTACTTTCAGAGACATGTAAACCAGAGAACAAATGTAATCGGCCTCATGGAGTGGATGTGTTGCTAAGTATTGATACGCAACACACAGAGAATCGCACGACAGTCGCATCTTTGTTTACGTCACGCATCTTGACATCTGGACTGAGCCTGAAGAGGAAGAGACTAAGTGAGTTTTTCTCCAAATTAATTCGACACAACTTGACTCAAAACTGAGCAGCAGATGGCAGAAAAACCATCAAACAAATGAAAAA
>JAUESF010000085.1:120995-131861 GCA_032274765.1 Malacoctenus tetranemus
TTTTTTTTGCTAGTCTGGCCCATTTTGCTTGAGACCCGCTGCATGTGACCAATGGGAACGAAACTGGGTGCGTCTTCATCGGCACCCACTCGGTGCTGTTTCTGAACCCTGTTCAGTACCAGTTCTAACCGGGCCCAAAATGTGACATCGATAGGCTGCGGGCCAGCACGTTTAACGTTGTATCCCGTGTCCTCCTCTAAACATGGCGGCTCCCCGAGTTCGAAATGTGTTGCTATGGCGACTCGGGCCGTGACGGGACAGAACCGCAATGGAGGCGCAACAGCGCCGTGCTGAAGAAGCCCGAGTAGGCACTGACGGAAAATGCATCAGTTGACACTCCTGGATTAACCCGGTGCTAAACGTGTTTGGGCCGAGTCTCAGATGCTTTGTGCGAGCCTGGGTTACTGTGAAATAAAGCAGAGTTGAATGCAGACGGATCTGAGTCCAGTGGCGAGACCTTTGAAATTCAATTCCTTTGAGACAAATAGAACGAAAAAAACTTTGCCGTCTGTGGCGGACTGTACATTAGTCCAGGTGCCAGCTGCCGTTCTGTCCTACCTGCAGGTGATGAGGATAAAACAAAACAAAACAAAACAAAAAAAGCCTAATCCAGTCTGAAAGTACTCCATTCAAAGTCTGTAGTGACGCAGGTCTACAGCCATGCTGTGACACTGACCTGCTCCAAAGCAGCAACTTGGAAGTTTTCACTATACATCTGCAAGCACACAACACAAAATGACTACCTAGATGCATGATGGGGGGGAAAAGTGGTGGTGGTGGTGGTGGTGGGGGGACTGAGGTATTAAACGAAGGGATGATATTGCTATTGTTAACAGATAATTCACTCCTGTACATCTCCACCTGCACTTGAGGTGCTAAAACCCAGCGCTGATGAGCCACAGATCAGGGAATCACATCAGTAGAATGGCTTTTGATACGATTGTTCGACGACCACGTTAGAAACAGGGAGGTGCTCGGAGGTGGGGACAGTCCACAAGCGGTTACAGGCCAGGCCGCGGCTTCAGTGTACGAGTTGCTTAAAGCAGGTATTTGTGTCCGATGTCCTCGTCCAGCGTGAGGTCGACCACTTCGGGGGGGGATGCCCAGCTTGGCTGAGGGGAGACAGTAGTCCAGAGCTGTGATTGATTTGTGCTGTTTAACTGCTCCACTGAGCTCTCCTTCCAGGAGGACAAACTCTTTATCACACCTCCACATGGGTGGGCGCATCTGGATTCGAAAAGAAAAGCTTCTTTTAAAATGAAAAACGGGCTGAATTCAGAGGAGGAAGAGGAGGAGGAGGAGGAGGAGGAGGAAGAGGAGGAGGAGGAGGAGAGAGGAGCAGTAAAACATAAAAACTTTCACATTTAGTTTCCTGACTTGAGAAGTCTTTACCGTGCTTTCTCCTGCACGCCGACTATCTCCACCTCACTGTCAGAGGAGGCGATATTAATCTGGCCCTTGTGCTGAGAACTCTCCTTGTGTGACAGCTCTGCCTCCACGTGTCCTGAAACAAATGAAGAGGGACACAGTCACACATTGTGAGGAGCGGGCCGGAGGAGCAGCAGAGAGCTGCAGACCCTTTGCTGACACACAAAGGCCGCAGCTGCTTTCGACACACACAGAAGGAAACACACCCACACACACACAAAAAAAAAAAACGACAAACAATGATGACTTTGACACTTGTGTTTTGGAAAGCTGACTGGACAGCGTGGAGTGACACATTACATGGCGGAATTTACGTTCAACTCCCGACGATGCCGACTCGATTCTTTTGCGAGGCAGCAAAACATCCGGCGGTGCAAAAGGCAAGCCAGGGAGGAGCGAGAGATCAAGAGTGCTTCAAAAGCAGGGTTTGCTGAGATAAAAGACCCCCCCACACACACACACACACACACACAAACACACACCCGCACACACACGCACAGCAGCCATCCCTTTAACATGTTCCTGCCTTCACTGAGAGGAGTGGAAAGCATCAGATTGGAGATACCGGGTTTGTAACTGACCTGAGATCGAGCTCAGAGCTCTTATACACCCAGAGTGAGCTGCCATATCCTGGCCTCTGTGTGTTTTTAGCTCATGCTTTATCACCGTGGGCCGGACTGTCTCCGCACTCACACTCTCCTGGTTAGAATCAGTGTCTGAAATATCATAGTGGCCCACTACTGGAGGCCCGTCTGCAGGAAACAAAGAGAACACTTCATTATTCAAATCATGCATGGGGATAGTGGGACTCTGTTTGAGACAAAAAAGCTGGGCACAGCATCCAAGGTCGCGCCGCTGCAGCATCCACAACACACACAGTGAAACACACCTTGTTGTCGCTGATGCAAAAGGTTTGCATTAACTTTGAAAAGAATGCCGCGCTGTCATAAAAAGACACGACTGTGAATGAGCCTATTGTCGGCTCCTACGGCTAAGCTAATGAGGCTTTTATGTGAAGGTGGACGTGACTGCGGTGCGTGAATAAAACCTTCAGCGGCAGCCGAGTTTTGTGTGGTTTTTCTTTCCTTCCTTTTATTGCTTTCAAAATAACAGCCATTCACATAAAAACTACACTAAAATACAGTCATTACAAAACACTTCAAAATAATCTCACTCAGTGAATGAAATGTAGCAGGATAATAACAAGCCAAACAACAGAAGAGTAACTGTGGAAGAGCGGGAACACGTATCTTTGTTCTACCCTGTAAAAGGAGTCCCTGGGAGAGAGAGAGAGAGAGAGAGTGAGTGAGGGGAAGAGAGAGAGAGAGAGAGAGAGAGAGAGATAGCGAGAGACATGCTGCTATCCAGACAGCTCTGTGGGAGTGTGAGGGGGTTTGTCTGGACAGCATGTACTATGAGAGAAGGCTGCCTATGAATAGCTGATTGGGCTGAAAGAGGCAGGTAGCAGAGTTACCGGAGACCCCGAGCACTTGCCAATGTAAAGGCCATGTATTAAGGTAGAAAAAGGACTAATGTAAACCAGGAGAGTCTCTTTGGTAAACATAGACTGTCCTTGTTGGTAGTTTTAATGCACATTTTGATTGTATGCACCAGGCTCTCGGGTGTTTGGAGAATAAAGAAATAAAATGCTGTGTTGATGGTAAAGTCAGTTTAAATAAATGGCTGTTGGATTATCAGTCCATCTGAATCCAAACGCAGAGGTGCAACGGATCAAACTCTGATTGGTTGGTCACAAAGTGGAGTAAACGACTTCATTTTTTAAATTCCTCCCACATAACTTGACCCAGCCTCCAATGCTTCGCTGCGTTTCTTAAGTTTCTTTGCCACTTTCTGTAATGACTGATATTCGTGCTGGGCCAGTCGGGGCGCTTTCACACCGGCAGTAAAAATGAGCCTTTGGGCCAAGCACAGTGTGGAAGCAAAGCTTGCGCGCCACCCAGATCGCAGCCTGGCGAGGTGGGCTCGCGCCACGCCAACAGCCTTGCGTATGCAGGCTCAAGCTCGAAAGGCTCCAGTTGTCCAGCGACGATTACACTTTGGGTCGTTTGGGCTGGATGTTTTCACAGCCAACACGGAGAGGAAAACTGGAACAAATATATTTGTAACGAGTGAAACACACAAACAACATGAATCAAAGTGACAGGCGTCACTAAAATCCAACGTTCTTTTGTCTGTTCCAGCTCGTTTTTCTCTTTTCCGTTTTTAAACCACGAGCATAGCACTTTAGTGTTAATACTTTGAGGACCTTTGTCTTTTTCAACTCAAAATCATCTGCCAGGATCCCCTCATTGAAGTGGGTGCGCCATCACAATCACCTCAGTTGCTTTTCTGCAAGACTTCAGCCAGTTGGCTTTTGTGGCAGAGGACTGTTTCATGAGTGTGGTGCTGAGCTGGAGCTTCATCTTGGCTCCTGTCAGAAACACATTTGGGAGGATGCGCCTTCAGAAAGGGGGACCTTCCCAATGTATTTCCAAGCTGCTGTGGCTCCTTTTCCCCACCCACTGTTCCCCTGCGTTCGCCATGTCCAACTGCTGTGCTGCTCAACTTGTGAGAGATTAAATATGAACTCTTCATGACCCCCCCCCAAATGAATTATGGGGGTCCCAAGCTTTCCAGAGTGATCTATACGCAATAATATCGATCCGTTGCACCCCTACCCGATGGCAAGAAGAGTTTCAAAACTGTTGGGCTGAGAGGGAAAAAAGCCCTCAAAACAGATTAGATGTCCCGTCAATCACTGTCTATCAGCATAAGCAAAGCTGAACCTTGCACACATGCTGCTGATGAAATAACTAATTTGGCCTTGCACATTCTACAGAGTAAGATAATCACATGCAAACAGGTGGGAGAGATGCGTTCAGCTCCGTAAAATTGACAGTCATAGGGGCTACATATACACAGAGAAAACACTTTAACATTCTAACTATAAATATGATTAGGCCAAAGAATCCTTCAGTCATGACTTGGATGTTTGATATCGTTCAAAGTGACACTGATGGTCAAATAGATCAGTGACAGTAGTGTGAGGAGAGGCCTGAGGAGGAGTTTCCAACCTCAAAAATCACAGGATCTGAACCAGAAAAGGCCACTTGATCATCCAGATCAGTCTGTAACTTTGTTGTTTTTTTCAAAATAAAATCTGTAAACTTTGCCATGCACCACACTGCACCTGGATTACTGCTGAGTATTTGTTAGTTTGATGCCTGGGTTTTTTTTCAGTTTAAAGTCAAGCTGCGAAACAGGCGGTGCCTTGAAGAGACACAGGCCGAGCTGGCAAACGAGTGCAAACACAAAAAAAAAGGAGACAAATTTTATGTAAGTGGAGAGTCGAGGCGCTTGTGGCCACAACAAAGGAAGCCCATGCCTGATCTGACGTCCATATTCTATACATAGGCTACCTAGGATGAACACTGGGAGTGTATTTATTCCTCCCTCACTAGTCTCTTGTTACTGCAAAAATACAGTTGTAGCAGCAAATGTAACAGAAAGGCCAATATCAAAACGTAAACACGTCTAATCTAAATATTCAATATGATTTTTGAAAAGCAAACAAAAAAAATTGTATTGTTAGTATATTGCGTAAATATTTATAGGCAAATCTATGTTTAAATGTTCTGCTGTTAGTAAAGCTATGCCACCAAAATAATAGTTGTCCCCAAATTTTCCTCAACTGTTTCACTTAGTGCAAACAGACGAGAACAAATACAAGTAATGTGTAGTGTTCGACCTGATTCCTAATGAAGTAGCACTATGATGCTTCATCTATGCTTCCCAGCATGAGTTCAGAATGACAAGGCACATGCTATTCCACAGCAGCAGCCCACCTCCCACTGTAACCACGGCGGCTGCCCAGGTGCTGTAAATGCACACTATGTATGAATGAAATAATCATCTACTCTGTGTGTGTGTGTGTGTGTGTGTGTGTGTGTGTGTGTGTGTGTGTGTGTACAGCTGGTTAACAAAAACAAACAAGCCATACAGTAAGCAATATAATAAGAGCCCTGACTCAGCAGTTCATTGATGAGCCCCTGTGTGTGTGTGTGTGTGTGTGTGTGTGTGTGTGTGTGTGTGTGTGTGTGTATGTGTGTCTGTGTGTGTCTGAGACAGATGCTGCAGAAATCAAACAGGTGAGTCGAATTATTCTGAATGTCAAATCTCACAGTGATTCAGTGCCAGCAGACAAACTGAGCCTCAGGTCTGCACACAGGCGAATTCAAAAGACCAGCTCAGGCCCAGCTGCTGTTGGTAGTGTCTCCGTTAAGTGGCCTCACATTGTTTACCTGGTAAAACACACCGACATGCTCCCTGCGTGAACTACTTGCAAACTTGGTGAGATCACAAAACTGCAAGGACTGAAGTAAGAGTAAAATCTAAACATTCAAGAGACCAGGGTCTGGAACGCCTAGATTCCCATTCTGAGTGACAGCTTCAGGCAGGATGTTGTTGTTTATGGGAGTGGGGGTGAGACTGTTGTTCTCCCGTGCCAACATGTAGGAAGCCATGGTCTCTGCGGACTCAGACGATGGCAAGAAAGAACTGGGCGGGGAAGGCCGGGCCTGCTGGCCCTCTGGGGCGTCACTGGAGCGCTTGGACGAATCGTTGTCCGAGTCGAGGTGTGCGAGCTTTTCCATCCAGACGCGGAAGCGCTCCTCAGTCTGACGCTGCATCACAGCAAATCGCGTCATGGCCTCCTCCAGAACACTGCCGATGCCGTTCCTGTCCCACGAGCCGCTGTCCAGCAGCCCATGAATCTGGGCTCCCACTCTGGATCTCTCCGATGCACGTCTGAAGCCAGCTTTAAAGACATTGAGGCCAAGCCATAAGAAAATACAGTAGCACTTTCATGCTTTGGAGGTGGACTTTTGTATTAAAAGAGTAAATGACAGTTTGGTTTCTTTCTTTTTTTTTGGTTACGTGCAGATCGACTCTTTTCATGCTGATGGACTACTTCATGCAGTTGAAGCACTCATTTCTGTGTGCCAGATGTAGAAAATGACTGAGAACATCTTATGTACTACAGATCCCAACAGGGAAAAAAGGGGATGCCTGGAGTGACCGTGGTTTGAAAAATGTGCTAACTGGGGGGGACTTTGTGGGAAAACCCAGTAATTTTAAGCAGTAAAACTGCAAAAAAAAAATCAATAAAGCAAGCGTGACACAAAAGCTTTGCTACAACTGAGTTTAAAGCTTTGATAGAGTTTTTAAGACAGTAAGTAGGTTGATATGAGCTAAAAATGCCTCTGTAACGTTCACAAAAACCCTGAATAACCTGGTTCCAATGTTAAAACAACAAACCAAAACTTTGACATGAGACAACTGAAATCCTGAAATTAATGGGAAATAAAAAGAATCAAAACCCAAAAGTTTAGACTCAATCTAAAACGCAAACGCGGTGAAAAGATCAGGCCAACATGCGACACACAACTTCTCTTCCAACAGCAGCAGCAGACCTGTGCATTACCTGCCGGAGAGCGGCAATTTCATGAGGCACCAACTCACCCAATGGATTTCTACAACAACTAAACGAACACACACACTCACACAGGGCCAATGTGTATGCAAACAATACACTCAGTGTTTGCCTGCTGGTGTTTATCCCTGTTAGATACACCTGTACCTCGGTCGAGCTCACAGGACGAGGCCTTCTGCGGTCAGGCAGAGATGTGTATGCATTAACATATTCTCGTGGCTCACCCATGAGCTACCTGATATATATTCAAACATGCTGCAGAGTCTTTTAGAGACAACAGTTATATGAGTTTGGAAAGATTTACTGCCTTCTGTGTGGGCAGACTAAAGTGTGTCACAGATCAGAAACTAACACAGGTGTGGGCACATTTTTCAAAGGCAAATAAGCAGGATGTACTCGATTCCTTACAGTCTGCCGAGTCTAAACCCTCGTTAAATCTTCTTAAATTGGAGAGATTGCATTAGAAATGACCTTTTTAAACAGATAACAATGCATAATGATTGGTCCACTATATTTCTGCAAACCAACTCTAAATTACGGTCTTGTATCTGGAATTTACACAATGGGTTCTTACTCTGTTAGAATCCCTTTGCAGCGAAGGCTGAGGATATAAATGGCTGACTTGTTAAGATGTAATGGCTGCAGGTTAGATTGAGACAACTCTTGTTTTATCACTCCATGACTTGAGAAATGTCAACGAGACTTTCAGAGCATGCAAATGGGAAGACAAAGTTTCAGCGAAACACAATGTATCACAATGTGTGGTTGAGCACAAAGCCTCTACACAGACAGTCAACTATTCGAAAGACAAGGTGGATGGATACTGATGAGGAATGAGAACAGAACTACGAAGAAATGATAGATAAAAAACAAACAAAACAGGCCTTGTATTGATTTGATCAGTTACAAAAGACTAAATAACATTTGTGCATTTCACTTAGACCTTCTTGTATCAAGTTCAAATCAGTTGTCTTAATTCATAGTCATTCTGGCAGCCTCTTATTAGGAAGCTGTATGTCCGAGTGATGACTATCTGTCAATGTTTTCTCTACAATGAAGGCCTGCACTCTCTTACAATGTCAGATAGATATTACAAAGAATGTCTGAGCGGTTGCTAACATCAACCGTAGACAGAAGTGGTAGTAGTAGTACTGTGCTGTAAGTGTGTGGTGTAAACACGGGATGTTACCTGGAATATCTGTCTTGATTGTCTTGCTACCTCCTGAAGTGTCGTCATCCTCGTCGTCGGATGAGCTGGTGCTGGAGTCGCATGTGAGCTCGCTGTCGCTTGTACTGCTGTCCTGCAGCAGGTTGTACTTCTTCCGGGCTGCTGCCTCTCGTTTTTGCCTCAACAGACGAATACGCTCCTTGTGTTTCTGGCTCCGGTGACCTTTCACTTTCCCCAGCTTGCCATTGGTTTGTTTTTCCGGCCCTCCCGCTGCTACCACAGTGGGTTGGCAGCGGTTCTTCTTTGCAGCCTTTGCGTTCGGAGGCATTTCGCTTTCCGAACGTGACCGCCTGGACTTCCTCCCCCCTGAAGCAGTGGCAGATGTTTGGATCCCTGCTGCCTGTCCGGGATCGTTTGCCGCGTCCATGCTGTCCTCTTCTCCTCCGGGAGGAGCGCCACCTTCTTCCCCTGAGGATAACGTGTCCGAGTCGGCAAGGTGGCCACTAGACGAGGGGGAAAGCATGCAAGGGTTTGATGAGTCACTCTCATAGATATGACGAGACACAGGCTTGTCGCTCCCTGTGGATGTAGGCTGAGACTCCTGGGAGTCTCGGCGGAGCTCCTTCATCAGACATGGCATAGAAAGGAGACTCTGTTCGCCTTCTGTGTTCAAGGGGCTGTCTCCTTCTTTTTCCCTTGGAGGCGAGCTGGTACTGGTTGTGGTCTCTGTTTTCAGATGCTCATCCTGCTCCTCTTGAATGGAAGCTGTGGCTGATTGTGCTTCGTCAAGGCACTCTTGGGGGCATTCAGTATCTAAAAATTCTTCTGCCTTCTCTGAATCAGCCATCTTCATGCTAGTTGAGCCCAGAGCCCAAAGGTCCAACAAACATGGACCAATGTGCCTGGACGAGTTCTCACCTGCAGGACAAAATGCACAATATTTGTAGATTATAGTTAGAAGATTGAAAAACTGACAAAAAAAAAAAAGCGTGAAAGTGCTTTTGTTGAGGGTGAATTATTTTTCCTTAACAGTGCATCCACAATTGCACAGCACATTAACAGCTTTCATCAAATATGCCTTCATAATTTGAGTTTATTTGTAGTTAGAACAGCATATTGAAAAAACTTGCATTGGCAACTACTTGCATACAGGCTCCATGATCGTGCAAATTTCTAAATTTAGTGCTGTTGTTGCAAACATTTAAAAAAGACCTCAATCAGTGTCTTTTTTCATATTTCAGCATGGGTTCAGTACTGCATGAGTAATGGAACATCACATAAATACAGAGGTAAATACTAGGACCAAATAAGGCAGCCTTTATATAACGCCTAAGAGTTACCATGGAGAATGAGCAATAGTACATACAGTACAATTTCACACACACGCACAGACTTCATTTTGATCATTTAGCATTGAGGTGAATTATTGCATTACAAATGCATTTGTGTGAAAAATATTAATTCTTTGAGAAAATATAAATATGATACATATTTCTACGTGATACAAACTGATGCGTCTCGCTGCAAAAGTAGGAGCTCGTCACCAAGCGGCAAAGAATTTCGATAAATTAAAACATTTGTTTCTTCCAAAAAAGCCGATCTGCCGGTGCCAGTTTGGCACCTACTTTTTGATTATACGCAGTCCAAGTGCAATAAAAAAGATTTCATAAAGTTCCTTCATATCAATTGACGTTTAAACGCGTACATATTGGTGCTTCTATCCCTGACTGTTTCTGCTCGAGTCTCCGGCTAGCTGAGGCTAACACAATCTTTCAGCTGCGTAGTGAAGCTAACCTCGGTCATAACCTTACACTTGGCGAACTTGGCGAGAGGAAAACCAGTCATGCAAAAATATTCAGGTTGCAGAACAGCTGCGACGCACCATCCTATAAATGGAAGCGGTATCTATCCGGTCGTAGTCGTTCAGGGGGAAGGATAATGTCAGCGGCTAGCAGCTAACCTTATCGCCGTCAAAAATGATACCTAACTTAGCATTTAAAATCAGCCCGGCTAGATATTACTTACCGCGGCGTTAAGTGTATTTTTCTTCTGCCAGTGTCAGACTTTTTGACATCTTCGGTGATTCGCAGGTTACTTGGCTGGCGATGCATAAACGGCGCACTGCTAAATGCACTATACTTGTTGACAACTTGCCTCAATTTGAACGTTTTTCTGGCGCAGTCCGCTCGCACCTACGCGAGTCCAACTAGCTGTTAGCTGTTAGCTGTGTATTTAAAATGTCGTTCACAAAGCTACATCCACCACTTCCGGACTACTCTTCAGGGGGGAGCGCCCCCTGGATCAACTGTCAGTACTGCAGGGTGAGAAATCGATCCAAGGGCAACGAGAGAGAGAGAGAGAGAGAGAGAGAGAGAGAGAGAATCAAACGTCAATACTGCTCGACCATGGTTTGCAACCTTTGCAACCAAAGGAATCATTTTTGGCACGTCCCACCTTTACTCCAATGTGTCTGAAGCTGCAAAACAAAGGCCCAGTTTCACTGTTTAAATGAAAATGACACAGCTTTAAGCAAACATGCAGTTCATGTTAAAACTGGAGTTGCTTAAAAACACACACAATTCAAACCAGTCTTGTCAGCAATGAAAGGATTGCAAAGATCTTCTCATTTGGCTTGCTTGCCGAGGGCAGAGTCAGATGACATTTAATTGAGGGGCCATGTAAACTGTGTTTGAACCCATTGTTTGTCTTCGTTATAGTGCAAACCATTGCGCCACAGTGCAGCTCTAAGAATATTTTTGTCATTTATTTCTTTAACAGT
>JAUESF010000085.1:170424-181294 GCA_032274765.1 Malacoctenus tetranemus
ATAACGCAAGCATAGAAGAAGAACTCCCGCTGTTTGTGTTTACATTCTGCTGTGAGCCAGACTAGCATGAGGTTAGCGTCTCTCAGAGTTGGAAAAAAGCTGCTGATTAGTTATTTACACCATGAAATTAAGAAGATGGTTCAACTGTGTTCAATTTTGCAGCATGGGGGTGAGTAGAAAATGAAGGTACATCATTGTTTGGGTGTACTTTTCCTTTAAGGCGGCACGTTTAGACTGGAGCTCGTGCTCGCGCTAGTTTTCAAGTAAGGGGAAGAATGTATATAGTTGCAGTCATCGCACATCTGTTGTGGCCAGACTGCAATTCTCCTTCCAATCTTGACGATGTTTCACGAGTACATTAAAGCACATTGATTCTGGTCGACTTTGGTTGAGTTTTTCAGGAATGAATGAGCTAATTAGGTACTTTTAGTATAAATGCCTCGCACACATACGTAGCATGATAGCATGATGATGGCATGATGTTGAGCTTCATGGTCAGTGGAAGACGTGGACCGTCTGTGATCCGGTTTGGTGCAGTTCGGTGGTCCGGAGTTGCCCACCTGCGTGATTGACGGAACAGACACAAGAAGCTTCGGCAGCCAAGCTAACAGCGAGACTGTCGGTGGGGGTGGCCATGGAAACGCAGCTTTTGTGTTGTGACTCCGTGCGACGGCGTGCAGGTATAACTCTCGGCCGCTCCTCGCTCACAGGACCAATGACTGATCATATAGCTTTTCTTAGTTCCTCTCCAGTTCCCCCTTAAATGCCCCCGACACGCTGATGCTCCTGATTTACCACTTCACTGAACCCTAACCATGACATTTCCTCCACTGCCAGGGGTTGTTCCCTCCTGCTTTGCGCTGTGCCCCCCCCCCACCTCAGCTCATCTGTGCACCCCACCCCCCCACCTCGCCTCCTCTCCCTCCCACTCATTCGGATTCCCACTCTGCTCTGTTCGCTACGTGTCTCATAGCATCGCTAAATATAACCGAGCACGCTACCTCCCCTCCTTCCTCTTCCTCCCTCTGCCTCCTCTTCATCCCCAGTCCTGTCTGACAAATTCAAGCGAGCCCAGACGATCCAATCTGACGTGCCTTTACATAACAATTCAAATCCACGGCACCTTCCACCTCCGCCGCGCAGCCAGAACCCAAAGGTGTGTTATTGGCGTGGATGCGATTCTTCAGCCTCCCCGAAAGAATATTATTAGATCCGCGCAACCGGAGTCCTCGCTTATTGTATCGCGAATGCATCGGATGCGTTTCTCCGAGTCAGCGCGGGGGAATCAGATGTGACCTCAGCGTGTTCATCGCACACACAGCACACGTCGTAAAACCACACGCATCGGGACGGGGCTCGGGAGCTTCCTTTCACAGCAAAGCTCTCTGGGAGACGCGCAGGCAGGTAGCCGCGCCACAGTAAATCTTAAATAATAACCGCAAAGAGTTATGACCCTTGCCGGCATTATGCCGTCGCACACCTTCCTTCTCATGCCCGGTGATTTATCTCTTGTCTGCCAATAAAGCTCAACATGGAAATGTCACATGTGGGGGAAAAAGGGGGCTGGCCTCAGCCCCCCAGGAGTGAGCCCGTGCAGCATTAAAGAGGGTCTGGATTCATTAAACTGTCAACGTAAATTTTGATCCGAGGGTAGTTCGCCGACTGAGGGGGCAGGGAACCGTGCAGCAGAGGGGAGGCGATGTGGGTCAAAAAAAAAGGAGGCAGCCGGGGGGAGGTTGCGGCAGAGCCGGCGATTGGCGGCGGAGGGGGTAAAGAAAAAAAAGATACGAGTGACAGGGGTTGGGAAAGAGGAGAGGGACCAGATGGGAAAGAAGAAGATGGAAAGAAGGCCCGCGTAGGATGACACCCCGTAGGACGAGCGGGGGTAATGGGCCGATGGCGCGCAGATGAAACTCCGAGGAAATCCGTCAGGGTGAAGGTTGAAAGCAGAGTGCTTCTGACACGAGATGGAGAGCAAGAGTGACAAACGGAGTTAAACAGGGTGTTAATGAAAGTGTGAAAGGAGTGAAAACAGGAAGTGATGAGGAAGAGAAACATTATCAAGGTCAAATGGATGAAAGTGTGCACTGTATGAACACGGGCTAGTAAAACACCACAGATCAGCGCTCACATGGACTTTTATCATCACATTTATGAATTATGCTTTAAGGCATTACTAGTATCTTCTTTTGTACACTTCAATGACAACAGGAAATAGCCACCTTATTGTCTAGGTGAGTTTGTACAAACATGGACATTGTGGGTGGTGGCCCTCCTATGCAGCTTGGCCCAGTCCCAGGCCTGGACACCCAGCCTCGGTGGCCATCGGGCCCCTCACTGACTCAGGGGTGAGTCAAATGAACGCCAATCTGGAGAAAAGGGCGAGGGGGGGGCGTTTTCTTTAGTCTAGCTTTTCATAAGGGGAGCCTTTTGCGCTGCGTCGGTCTGGGTCTTTGCTCCCAGCCTGCCTGGTCTCCGGCGACCCCACTGGGAGTTCGCTCCTCTCAATGCCGCAGCCCCCCAAGAATCACGAGACCGCGCGGGCCCTTCCATCCCGAGGAGGCCAACAAAGGGGGACCGTATGTGGCCCTCGAACACGCATGAATTTGACACCCCTGCTTCAGATGAACCTTTGTGTCAGTTGCTCAGCTGCTATAGAACATGATTCAGCACTCCGAACCTGGATAATGTACAGCACAGTGATTTGGTCCACCGTGTGATTCATAGCTAAGCAGCTCATCTGTAAACTCTGCAGTGATAAGAAAGCGAAACGAGAAGGAATCCCGCGGTTTGTTTCTAAATCCATTAATATATCTTGAGTGTGTGTAGTTGATATTTCCCCGCAAGGCTCTGTCTGCTGTGACTTTAATCATAATTAATCCTAATAACCATGTTTTTTAAAGGGGTTGACAGAGTGGGGGGTGGGGGTGGGGGGGCGCAGTTGTGACAACGATCCTTCTCTCGAGGGCCCGGGCAAAAAGAAAGGGAAGAAAGTGCGGAGGACAAAAAAGAAGAAGAAGGAAAAAAAAGGATGTAAATAAAAGTGGCAGCCCCTCGGGTATCTCTCTCCCTAAATAACCTGGGAGCTGTGAAGGAGTCGCTAATTACCCTTCCCCACCGACGATAGGGAGAACCGAGCGAAAGCGGCCAGTCGCGGTCGGAATTAGCCCGGGCCCGTCGGTGTCGGAGGCCATCGCGGCGACATAACAAGGAGCAGATCCATAGATTGCGTGAGGCGAGCCGGCAGCCGAGTGCCAGTAGCACAGCAGGCAAACAGGAGTGAGATATATGTGTATGTATACATATATATATACACACATATATATATACACAGACACACACAAGCATCAAGGCCATAGATCGTCAAAAACAGACCGCGGAATCGCGATGACGAGAGCATACTACGAACCACAGCATGGTGGACAGACTGTCAGAAAGTGACCAGATGAATCAGAGAGGATGTCGCCATGGCAGATCGTCAGGGACCGATAACAGGGCCAGTGATGGCTGGAACAGGGAGCCAAAGAGAAACGTGTACATAAGGCACGCACGCACACACGCGGGGTGGGGTGGGGGGAGGGGGGGGAGTGGGGGCACTGGGTTTCGACCAGGACCACTGCAAGTTACAATGCTGCTACTTTGACCAATGATGAGGCAGAGAGGAATACGTACAGTTCTCCACTTCAGCTGGCGTGAATACGCCTTAATTTCAATCTCCTTTCACTTGTGTTGAGTGTACGTTTTCACCACCTCTGATGATACACCATGTGTTTTTTTTTCTCTTTCGCCACCTTGAATCCTTTTACATTTTCTTTACTGCTGAATTGATGTCTCTTTTTCCCCCCTTATTTGATTTTGACCCAGGCCTCATCCATTTAAAAAAAAAAAAACGCCTGCCTATCTTAGATCTCCTTCATTATCCCGAGGAACGAACGCATTGTGTTGGAGTGGAATGCAATAATATGGAACGATTACAGTGTCTCACTCCCTTCTGCCTTCCCTCTTTGTCTCTCCCCCTCCCTCTGTAGGAGCTCGCACTGTCTTCAAACCATGAAAGAATGAGTCACCGAGAGATGAGCCGGGAGAAGAGAGCAACGCGGGGAGACGGGAAGTGATAAAATCAAAAAAAAGAAAAGGAGAAGAGGCCCGGGAACGAAAAAAAAAAGGAAAAGAAAAGTTTGAGAAGGACAGGCAATTATGGGGAAGCACGCGAGCCCGTCCCGTACTTTGGCCATTCAATCTCCTGAGGGCCCGGGGGACAAGGCAGGTGGGGGAAGGAGATGAGCCAATGTGATGGGCACGCGAAGGATGGACAGGCTGCGTTCCCTTTCCTCACTGCTTCTTCACAGGTGACGTCGCTGGCCTCGGCGAGAGTTCGACCCGGAGAGCTGAGGGAGGAATGAGCGCGGAGGAGCAGAAACTCCGAAGACATGAAAAACGCTTTGGACATGATTATTTTCAAAGAAGATGATGCACATATTTATTTTTCTAAGAGTATAAGGTAACGTCCCCGGGAGGTCCATTCGGTTCAAACTCGTCACAGTGATCTTCACTCAAATTTGTACTTTGTGTGCTTGATATTGCGACTCCTTGAACTGTGATTATGGTGTTGATTTCTTTGTTGGGGACAATCTATGATGCAAAGGAAGATCTCGGTGTGCAGTTGAGCTGAGCAGCTGCGCACAATCCTGCAAAATAGGAAGATATACTGTACAGATAACTCCCTGTCATGAATATGTAGTATTAGAAGGATTCGCTTTCCTTGTTGACGCGCTACTTCAGCAAGGCCTTCACAACAGCAAACTGCCTGCAGAGCCTGTGGATGTTGGGAGAGCAAGAGAGGCTGGAGAAATGGTCAGCAAAGAGCCCAACCACTTGCTCACAGGCCAGACCAACGGCAAGGGCGCGTTGGCCGACAAGCTGCCCGGGACAATGACGGTGCGCTCCGTGCTGCTCAACCGCGACTCTCCGGACATCGAGAGTCGCCTGAAGCGGCGCCGCAACCGCACCCACCAGGTCCGCTTCAAGGACTTGGAGGACGGCAGCAGCAGCAGCGGCAACAGTGGTACAGGAGAAAACAATAGCCATCAGAGGCCTGCCACGGACTGTGACAGCCCGCACCCTCTCCGGAAACACAGCAGCAGGTCCCCCCAACCATGGACTGACAGGGACAGGCCGCAGAGCGAGGTTCTCCCCGGCCAAACCTCCGTGGTTGGGGCTGTGCGTGGGGACATGGCGAGTACCATCGAGGTGGTGGCCGCCTTTCTAGCCAGGGCCCCCCCTCACCCTCTCACACCAGGTCCCACGCGACGATGCTGGGCCCCCCCACAGACTAACTCGCTAACTTTGCCAATGACGCGGAGGCCGAGTTCGAGCACCAGCACAGCCATCCAGACCTCCCCATGCCTGAAGAAGCCCCAGTCTCTCTCTTCCACTCACACGCGTAGCCACAGTCTCGGGGACTCTGTCGGTGTCGATGGCGATGACGAGCACGACTCTCAAGATGAGTACCTTACGCACAACCACGTGTCACATCCCGGGGCCAAAGATCAGAACGGACCACCCGGCCCCGGGGACAGGACTATAGTTGAACGGAGGTCCAAAGTGTCCAGGTCGGACATGAAGTCGGCCGTGAGCGTGCTAAAAACCTCAAGGCACAGCTGCCCCCCTTCGGTCCTTCACAACACTGAGCCATGCCACTTCTCCTCCGTGTCCTGTCGAGACGGGCCCAAGCGTCAGGGAAGCAGCACTCCCTCGGTGGTCCGGCGGAGGAAGAGGCTGAATCGGACCACGAGCGACCCCGGAAAGGAAGTGCACTACTGCACGACTCCGACACAAACCGAAAGCCCCTGTCCGTCCCCGCCGCCGCCGCCGCCGTCGAGCACCAAGCTTTGCACCACCCAAGTGCAAACTGAGAGTCTCTCCCCACCTCCAAATTCAAAGTACTGCACCACTCAAAGTCAAACTGAGAATCCAACTCAGTCTTTAAGTGACGAGCAATGCACAAACCAGACTAAGACCGCCGGTTCTCATCCAGCCCTACCTCCAAATGTCGAGCAGTGCACCACTCCAATAACACAAATGGACGCCCCCAGTCACTCGTCTCCCGTTCATAAACCTTGCACTACGCAAACACAGACTTCCAGCCCTGTCGCTTCCCCACCCCTGACGGCTGCACCGTGCTCGGCGCAAGTTCGAGGTGAAAGCCCTGCGCCCCCGCCTGCAACTCCCGACCCCCCTACCACTCAAATAACTACTGTGCCTTATTGTGCCTCTCCCCCGCCGACAAGTGCGCCAATACAAACCCCCGAACACTGCGCCAAGCTGCCCTGCTCCCCTCCAGCCGAGCCGGCTAGCACCACTCCCCCGCCACCCAAAGCTCTGCCGATTCCTTGCTCCGCTCCCGCGCCCGCTCCCCCGAACCCTATTCCTTATTTCACTGTCGTGTCGCCACCTACGACTCCGAGTACAGCTGTGGTCTGCGTCACCCCATCAACCGCGCCCCCATGTCCTCCCCAAAACTGCTCCTCCCCGCTCCCAAACCTGGTATCATCGCCCCCCTTGAGCATTGCCGCCCCCGCCCAACTATTAACCCCTGCCATTGCTCCTGCTGAACCCACCAAACATCCAACGCCTGTTCCAAACATGACACACCAGCCGCCACCATGCGTGTCAAATGTTGCACCTCCAACTAACATGGCACCCTGCACATTTGTGACTCAAACTGCCCTATCTTGTACTTCCATATCATATTACACAACCACTCATCCAGTTGTTCCCCTTGCACCTCACCTCAATCCAACAGCACCATCCTATGCCACTGTAATACAAACTGTATCTCATTGCAACATCCCATGCCAAGCTCTGCAAAATACCTCTTCTGCCAACACAGGCATAACCCCCTATTCCTCCCCAGTCCCAAAAATAAGATCTTGCACTTCTCCGCCTCTACTTGTGAAAACCTATGCGTCCAATCTTCCAAACGCTCAATCGAGTGCGACACCAACAAAAGCTGTTCCTCTGTACTCTTCCACATTTCGTGCTGCGCCACCTTACACGCCTCCTTCTCAGGCCCCCCACAATGCTCAGGACAAGAGGGGCATTCGACTTCCACCCCCGCCACCCCCACCGCCACCCTACACACCGCGGAAAAAGGGAAATGATCCACCAGGTCCTGGAACCCGAACACCCATGCTCAGGGCAGACAGCAAGGCCAATGAGAAAGATGGCGAGAAGGAGAAAAAGCAAGATGTGAAATGTACAGACTCACCAAAGCTCTGTGAGAGAGCCAGCTCTCTGAAGCACAGAGCCCAAACTCCCCCAGTCGCTGTGATGAAGGGAGAGAAGCAGCCCTCCACCTCCTCTCCTGCCAAGGCCTGTTTTAAGCCCAGCTGTCTCAGCTCAGCCCAGGCTCAGCTTGGGGTGCTACACAAAATGCTCTGCTCAGGAGCCAACGCCAGGCCCAGCACCCCCAACAGCCAACACGCTCTCCCTTCAAACCAGCAGGGCTGCTCTGGAGCCAGGGGCTGCGCCGCTTCAGGGGAGCGGCCTGCAGCCGGGCCGCTGACGGCCACCCAGGCCGACACGCTGCGGCAGGTCCAGGAGATCCTGGGAGGGCTGGTGTCGGGGGCCAGGTGCAAACTGGACCCGGCCAGAGTGACGGAGAAACTCCTGAGTCCCAACGGGCCCCTCCGCGACATCCGCAGCCTGCAGCACCAGCTCCACAGCCTGGAGGGTGTCCTGGAGACCAGCCAGAACACCATTAAGGTCCTGCTGGACGTCATTCAAGACCTCGAGAAGAAGGAGGCCGAACGAGACGGGTGAGGCCATTTTTCCATTACAGCAGCAGCGTTTGCATAATGACGAGGTAATGCTGCTACGGTGACTCCCAACTGTTTTCATCAGCAGCATTTCAGGAGTAAATCATACAGACCCTGAAAATGTAACATTAACATAAACACACGCTTATTCTATTTTGACTTCTGAACAACTGCTGTCAGTTGCGTTTAATTTGGTCTTGACCAATGAAACTATTGTGATGGAAAAGACCAGATTACATCGTTGTGCGATGCCTAGCATCAGCTTGTTCCAGGGTCAATTTCCAAGACAAATTGGACAAGAAGCTGCATCATTGTCAGACTTTGGCCTCATCCACAAGGAGACATGTTGTTTTTCCACAATTTGGGGGAATCTGGAATAACTTTTTTTTTAGAGAACAGCTTGAACACATCTAAAATGTGCTCCTTGCATGTTGAAAAATGCCTAAAATGATGACACCAACCCCTGCCTCAACCTTCATGCTCATTGGTTGTGTCCAGTTTGTTGGAACTGATCTAAGAGCAGTGGGGGACAGAGAATAGCATACTATCCATTGAGCGCGATTACTCGCATATACGAATATGTAAAATCCAGCGTTTCTACTATAACGCATAAAATACTGGGAAGGTAAAAAAAAAAAAAAAGTAGCAGCTCTTCATAAAGATGCCGCTGTTATTGTGCTGGGAGGCATTTACTCAGAAGGACCCTGATGGTGTTTTACAGCATACATCTGCTTGACAAAGCTACTAGCTAACATTACACATATTGCTCCCTAGCTCCTCCCACAGGATTACTGACAGAACATCTTCTACCAACTGAGACTTTTCAAGCGGTGTTCGCAGCTAGGTCACGGTATCGTCTCCCAACCGTGAGGCCAAACACCGACTTGCGCTCGGTCAGCTCGTAACGCGGCTCGCCAGTGGAAAGGTGAGAGACTTGCACCTCGGGGGGAGCCAATTTTTAGAAAATTCCCCCACAAAGGAGGAGATGATCGAGGCCCGCGGCCTCGTTTGCTGCGCCGCCGCCCCCACCCAAGGTGATGGGGGAGGCGGTTGCGCAAACAGCTTGTGCGAAAGTGTCTGATGGCCCCTGGGGTTATATGGAGGGGCTTTTGAAAAGCGTCTCGTTTCGGGTTTTAATGCGGCGGCGAGAGCTGCGGTGCCGAGAGAAACGTTCTCCCACAATTCAGGTCGAAAAATGTGAAACAAGTGAAACACCCCCACCCCCCCACACCCTCAGGCTGATGGAGCAATAAACCCTGGGCTAACAGGGCCTCTCAGCACCGGGCCGAGTGCTGCGTGAAGAGCCATTTGGTGCCCCTCAACATTCTGTTCTAACCTTTATGATGGATGTATGGATAGACTGGGTGGATAGATGCTGGGGAGGAGGAGGGAAGAGCAAACAGTGGGGGCAGTGGAAATGGTGAGTGTATGATTTGTTTGGGGGGAGGGGGGGGGTGCCGGCTGTTTCATTCAAGGACAGTTAATTTTTCCACAAAGGATGTGGCTCTCTCCACACCAGACAACCAAAAACAACTGGAGGAAGGGAGGGTGGGAGGCGGGGGGGGCAGGCCTGATGTGGACGCAGCTTTGCACTGAAAGATTGTCTTCTCTCTCCTGGAATGGAAGAGACAAGTGGGTTGTTGTGGGCAGATTATTCCTCACCGAAAAAAGGGACGATCCACAGCCCAGCGGTAATAAACCTCCCCGCTTTGTGTGTCGCGAATATTACAGATAGATGTGTGTTGTCGTGCCTGAGCCGCGCCGCGATGCGGCTCCTCTATTTATAGCCAAATCGCGGCGTCGCGAGTGCCTCAAATATGAAGCGGCGTCGACATGTATACTTTTGGTGAGAATGGAGGAGCAACATGGTGGTGGTGGTGGTGGTGAGGGGGTTGGACCAGGGCAGCCAAAAAGAGCCAGAGGGGGAAAAACGGCCAAATGTGCGTCGGGAGTTGTCTCGACGAGGGCTCGTGTGCCAAAGAACTTATGTCATGTCAGACCACCAGAGGGGGCGTACTTTTGAGAGTGGACTCGCACCTATTCGGCTCCTCTTCCCCCGTACATGTATGCAGGCAGGCGGGGACAGATAGGGATCTGCGGGGGTTTTTTTTGGCCGTCATCATGTTGGTGGCTTCAGATGCTCCATGCCTCTTAGTGTAAACCCTTTACCGTTCTCATCAAGTCTTTAATTAATCTCCGTCTTACGTTGTAAGCCGCTTAGTAATTTCTCCCGCCTTATCGCACCAAAATAGTGCGCAACGTAGGGGACGGGAACGAGGGGGGGGGGGCAAAAAAACCCCTCCATCTTGGATTGGGCCGGCGATACGCGGGGACGGATGATGTGCGGCTGTGGATCCTGGGGAGAAAAAAAAGGGCTGGACGGATATATGTGAGCAGCGTAATCCAAATCGGGAGCGTTGCCACCGATGCCAACGTGAGCGACCCCCCCCCCCGCCCCTCCTCCCCCCCAACAGGCGTCTGAGCATCTGACCGAAACAACCTCTCTGTCTGTCTCATACCCTGCGTGTTCCAGGCTTAGAATACCGCGATCGGGGTCTCATGCACGCAGACTTTTACCTCATAAGCATTATTTTATGCTTGGAGTGATGTAGTGACTCATGGTTTACGTAACAGGCTGAGCTCGTTGGAAGGGTGGGGGGGTTGGGAGCGGGGTATCGTTCATTAAAAAATGATCAGGGCTGATTTTTGGAGGAGGAGGGTGGGGGGGAAGGATGGGTGCGTTCGCGGGAACGGCGCGTGCCAGAAAACTCCGGTTCGACGGGGGGGGGGGGGGGGGGGGGGGGGGCACCCCCCCCCCCCCCCCCCCCCCCCCCCCCCCCCCCCCCCCCCCCCTAACCTGAAGCTGTCTTTGTGGGTCCACACAAGCACACACACAACGGAACGTCTTTCTTTTTACCCCTGATATGTCATCTCGCTGCTTCCCCACAGAAGACATTCCTACCGAACCGGACAGGACATTGAGAACTGTGGGACCTGCAGGGACTGTGCCTGCATCATCTACAGGTATGTGGATGGATGCATGTGTGAGC
>JAUESF010000085.1:346972-357981 GCA_032274765.1 Malacoctenus tetranemus
TGTGTGTGTGTGTGTGTGTGTGTGTGTGTGTGTGTGTGTGTGTGTGTGTGTGTGTGTGTGTGTGTGTGTGTCAGTCACAGTGATCGTTCTGTCGTCATTTTTCGTCGCGGCCTCTCTTCACACTCGGTGTTGTCCAATCCTCCGTCTGCCTCAGTCGCAGGTGGCGATGGTGCTGGCAGAGGAAGCGGCGGCGGGAAGCGCCGAGCAACGGGACGGAGAAGCTCGGCATGATGGGCGCCGCCGCACCAGCGCCGGCGCCCGGCTCCGGGGAGACGCCGCATACCGACGCCGTGTGAGAGCGCTCTGCCCGAGCACGTGCGCGCACTCCGCATGGCCCTGGAGGGGGTCTGTTTACGCACCAGGAGCAGCTGCTGCCTTTTGTCCCACCACAAATGGCAAAAAGCGTGTGTGTGTGTGTGTGTGTGTGTGGGGAGGGGGCTGGTGGACGTCCACGGGAAGGACATTTCTGGATGAACTCAGCCGCACACTTGGCAAGGAGTCCGCAGCCTTGGAGGATGGCCCGCTTTCGGAGCTCCTTCAAAATAAAAGCGGAGGCCCCTCCGCGATCTCTTGACATCGGTGCCGGAGAGGTGTTCAGCTGCTCGCGCTCGGGAGGAACACAAAACAAAAGCTTTGCAGCGCCAGTGGGCAACAGTCGGTTCCGATGGTCCCGTTCAGGCTGGTGAAACACACAGATGAGAGGAGAGACCCTGTTCGCTTTGAGAAGTCATATAATTTAACCTGTAAACGTTCACATATCCAAACATGCACGTGACCGCAGCTCACAGTCATGTTGTATCACTTGACTGAGTCTCCTGCTGGGTTTTTTTTTGATAGAGCAAGATCTGCTTATTTGCACTTTAGCTGTCACAAAACCAGTTTTCCAGTTGTTTTTTTTTATTATGATCTTAAAAGAAGTCGTGGAATGAAGTTGAGACAAAGTCAAATATAAAGAAGTCTGTTAAAAAAGGATCATTTTGGGAGTTTTCGGCCTTCCTCTTCTCCTCTGGCTCGCTCTGCTCACATTATTTCCACTGCAGCACTTCCATTTCATTAGTGTTGAGCCTGTGTGTCTTCTTGAGAGTTTCAGACGTCCCCCTGTTCCGACGCACCTGCTTGTAATTAGCCTGACGACAGCAGAGCCTGCTAACGAGCATCAGATTCAGGTGTGTTGGAACAGGGAGACGACTGAGGGCTTTATTTAACGAGGCAGGGAGCCCTGCAGGACCAGAGGTGGAGGAACCCCCTCGGTGTACTGGCTCCAGCGTGAACATCTCAGGTCAAGAGCTCTGTGGAAGTGTAATCAACGCACCCGGCGTAACCCGGCAGCAGAACAGGAAGCAGCGCGACCCCTAAAGCCGAGATGAGGGGCGAAGGAAGCTCTGAGGGGGTCCAGACGCAGGCCAAAACGCCCTCTCAAGGGGAAGGCAAGCACTTTGTCCGGTTTGTGCTCCAGGAGCCCCTCTGGCTGTTGAGGGCCGGCGCCGACGACGAGGTCATGATGACGTACGAGATGCCTTCCCGGGACGTCCAGAGGGTTCTGAGAGAGGATGAGGAGCGGCTGAGGCAGATGGAGAAGAGCCAGCCGCGCTTCACCTCGGAGCAGCGGCGCGAGCTCGCGGAGGAGCTGCCATGGATGCGGCTCGGAGGTCTCCCAGCAGCCGCCGACGCGGCCGCGCCACCGAACGCCTCTGCCAGCCATTTGTTTGACGTGGCCTTTTTTCCAGGGTGTGAGGAAGCGGATCACTCGGCCTGACCCACACGCTGCAGTTGGGGAGGGTGGAGGGGGAGCGTTGCAGGGGGCGAGGCATCAAACAATTCCATGTTGCTCCGAAACGATTGAGTTCATAGCACCGCGTTCATATATTCAACACGGTGATGAAAGGTTTTAATGCCACCAGAATGATCGACACCAGCTTCAATTTGCGCCATTAAAAATCAATTGCGTTCCAATCACCCAGAATGCCATTGTGCACCTGAGCTCTCTGAAGTCTGCGCCCACCGTTTTTTCAACAGGCGAGCGTCAACACGCGACGCGTTGATAAGACTTTTTATGTGCTGGTTTGGAATTTACAGGCTGGGATCACTGAAACCTCCACAAAGGTAAACAAACGTTTCAAGCCGACTCACACTTGGACTCGAGCACATAAAACGATATCGGTGTCCTTCAATAGAGCACGCAGGCTTGTTTTTATCACTGTTTGTGCACGCACATTTAATTGGCGCAGAGGATTCCTGATAAATAATCATTGATCACATCCTATATTTTCTTTCATTTGAGTTTATTTTTGGTTTCGTATGATTTTGTTTTTTGTATTTATTTTGGAATGAAATAAAAGTTCCTCTTGTCAACAGAATTTGTATTTGATCAATTTCTCCTGGTAATCCATAAATGTAAAACGTCACCTGATGTTTCAGGTGCTTCGGCTTCCCTTCCAGGTGTTTTTGTTTTGTTTTGGTGTGGCGTCGCCATGGCGTCACACCACCGTCGGAATACCAGAGAGGGATGGTGAACCCAGTGGAAACTCATCCTCTGACACGTGACCTCATCCAGCTGGCACAAAGAGTTTACCCGGCATGTCGTGCTTTGTTCTTGTCGCCGGGGACTGTTTTACAGCTCGAATGTGGGCAGAGAGGGAAACAGCTGGGGGGACGGGGGACGGTGTACTTCAGCCACCGTGCTGATGTGTCAGTGCGACGCTTCTCCAAACAGAAAGTCAAGAGGGGTTCCTTATTTAGTTGAAGTCGGCTGCAGGTGTTTCTCTTGCTGTCTGCCTGTGTTTTCTCACACGCCGGCAGAGAGATCCCACGCTGCCTCTTTGCTCTCTGTTTTTGGAGTTGAAGCCGAGCTCCGGCTGGCTATTCCCTGCCGTGTATGCAAGGCAAGCCGAAGTGACCTTTGACCTGGTTTCAGGTGGCCCGCGAGTCCGGCTGTCTTCCAACGTCTGACGACTGTGGTATGCCGGAGTTTCTATATGAGGGGTGTGTCCACAGGGCTAGATAAGGACGGCAGATACCGGCCGCGCTGCTGTAGATGTTTGATTTGGAACTGAGACACTGTTAAAAAAAAAAAAAAGGCGGCAGTGATTGAGCTCCTATCCCATCTATCTTAGAAACTATGTGGGGAAAAATTTGATAGGTGTGTGCAGCAAGGCTCATGAGATGAGTTTTGAACACGATCTATGGACGCTTCAGGATCAACACAGTCTGCTCCAACTCAACTGTAACTCACAATATTTAATGTAAAATGCTTGTTATTGCTGGTCTCGAACCAGCAGTGAGAACTGTTTTAGCTGAAGTGTTGACCAGAGGGTGCCCCCCCCCCACTCACCCCGACCCCAGCTTTGGGTGCGATGTGGCTGCAGCTCCAACTCACTCTGGCCGTGACCGGCTCCATCTGTTCTCCTCTGGTATGCGAGCAAGCCGCTGTGCCAACAGCTGAGTGTGTGTGTGTGTGTGTGTGTGTGTGTGTGTGTGTGTGTGTGTGTGTGTGTGTGTGTGTGTGTGTTTGGGGGGGGAGTTAGTTAGTTAACCTGACCCTTGCTTTCCTCCTCCTCCAACCAATCCGTGCACTGTGATTGCAATACTTCAAAACGCCGCTGGAGGTCAGCAGAGCACAGCAGCCGCTAAACACAGTCAGCGTGCTGACAGAGTGCGAGAGCGTGATTTCATCTGCTTCTGGTCACGTTTGCTGCACACTGAACAGTAGAGAGAAGTTTAAGAGAACTGTGGCTGTAGCACTAACAACTACAACAAAGATGTTAACTGTGACATCGCCTCTGCTGGTGCGTCACGTCCCACCGTCCATGTTCGTCTCACACTTGTCAAACGAACTCCCGCTGTGATGTGTCGCTCCATCTCCGGCGTCGCAACCTGCCGTGCTCGTCCTGTTGATGGCGTCTCTCGCCCCGGTGGGTGTCCGTCGGGCCGGACGGGGCTCAGCTGTCCTGAAGGTGATGACAGGTCTTGTCAGCAGTGATCGACCCCCCCCCCCCAAGTCATCATCAGGAAGCAGTTTGACCTCAGAGTTTCATAACAGATTAACACGAGGCTGAGCTTGGTAGTTTGACGCTGTTGGGCGATTTGTGACGAGGAGGTAACGAGCCGTCCTTCGGGTTCGCGTCGCTGCGCTCATTAGCATTCTTTGGAATAATGGTGGCTCTATTAGTTGTCGGCTCACTTACCTGAGGTATGGCAGGTTGAAGTTAGGCTCTCCGCCCCGGGGATCCAATAAAGGGGGGGGGGCTGCTAAACTGCTGAACGGATGAAAAGAACAGATGTCTTGATGAATCAATGGCCGCTGAATGGACTCCACTTATGTCCCGCTTCTCAGCTGCATTCAGCAGCCTCCAGAGCACCTCACACTGGGAGCCACTTTCACCCATTCACACAAACCGATGATGGGGACGACACTTAGACATGTTTGATATCGAGCAGGATAAGGATCGATCGCACGTTCCAGTGTGTGTGTGTGTGTGTGTGTGTGCGTGCGTGCGTGCGCGTCTGTGTGTGTGACAAACAACAATAAAGCAAATGAAAGCACCTCTTCTCCTTTGTATTTCCTTTCTTTTCTTGATGTTCTTGCTGCCTCCATTCTTTAAATGAGATGCACCTTTTTTTAAGTGAACATAGTCGAGCTTTTGAGAAAGCAGCTGAAAAAAGGGAAATCAGAGGAAAATGTGAGAGAGAAAAATTAGCATAATTGTCACCACTGAATTTGGTGGGAGGCTCAGTGAAAGAGTGGATTTTTTTAAAGGTGAAAAGAGTCGAACATGTGAGAAAGATTTAATTATACTTTAAATAAATAGAAAGATTTGGGACTGAAAAGATGTTTTCGAGGTGGAACTATGTTGAAGGTCAACGATTTCTCTCACTGAAATCAACTGAACGATGAAAAAAACCTAACCCTCAATATTCAAACTGGTCACATCCAAACAGACATGAGGGATGTTGTTTTAAATCTAGTTTTTACTAAAACTCTATTGAATCAAAAGGGGGAAAAAAGAGGTTGTTAATGATCTTCTCACTTATGAAACAGCACCCAGGGACGCGGCTCGTTCGTTAGTCTGCTCGGAGACAGTCGCTGCTCCTGCCGAGTGTTCAGCGGCCCGAGCCCGGAGCCCGGAGCCCGTTGAGCCAAGCTGAGAGCCAATGCACCAACAGCTGAGCTGGGAAAGAGCAAAGCAACGCGACAAAACAAGCGCTCCCGCCGCTCCATCGAACATAACGTCTGTCATCCGCGCCCACGTGGCAGCTGGAGGGGATGAGCTGTGTTGGCTGATCGTGCTGCCCGACATTTTCCTGTGAAGTCGACAGACTGATGACACCTATGAGTCTTGTTTCCCATTGAACCATCCACAGAATTAATGAGCTGATAATCTACTCCAGAGCCAGTTGGATCCCCAATGCGTAACCTGGCTGGAAGTTCGAGTTACAGAGGAAACACAAAACGCCAGACAGTTGCATGGGAAGCAGGACACTATGTGCAGAAAATGGAAACATTGAGCAGGTTTTTTATTGTTTGTTTGCTTTATTGTTGTCAGAACACATGCTGAGTCAACAAAATTGCATTCAGAGTTTGGCCACGAACATGGCAGCATGGTCTCATTAAACTGTGGTGTCTGGCCACAACCCATTAAATGAGAGGCTGATGAAAAGGAAACAAAGAGAAAAGGGGGAAAGTAAAGCTAATGAGAGAGAGAGAGAGAGTGCACGTGCGTGTTTGGGGGGGACCTTCACTTTGCCTGCAAAGATCCTCGTGATCGCCCTTTGATGTTCCGCTCATTTTAATCACCTCTTTTTTTCTAAACCATCAGTCTGCATCTGCGGCCCTTCATTAACTCGCCGCCTCTTTTGATTCCTCACTTCTCATGCTGTTCCCGTGTCCATTTCCATGCGTGGCGGCGGCGGCGGCGTTGTAGAGGAGAGTAACGCTGAAGCCGCTCAAATCCCGAACTGGAATTCCGCAACAGGCGGATCGGCAAAGACAGCTCACTGTTTTACAGTTTTACAGCAAACTGCAGCATGCATGACAATACAATTGTGACTCTCGGGCTAAATTTACCCCGGTTCTGTCATTTGCCTGTGTTTTTCGCTGAGCTTACAGGGACATGCGTCACTGAATGCTCCGAGTAGCCCATTTTTTGCCCAGGTTGTTATGGTGATGAGAATGACACCAACTATGTCTCCAGGAAAAATGAGCAGCCTGACGCCTGAAAGGTGACGTGACTCAGTATGGTATAATCATACTCGCGAGAGACACTCACCTAGTCTCTGTCCAGTGTGTCACTGCGCTGGCACTGCTGAACAAACCAAACGCACGTTTGGCATTTCTGGAAGGTTTGGCGGAATGTTAAAACAGAGTGAAACGTGAGAGGGAGCGGAGTCAATGTGGAGTTAAAGTGGGCGGGGTCAATTTAGGCCTTTTATGAACAATGTTAGATGCAATAACATGAAAAAATAAACGTTTTTTGCACAGTTTACCTGTCCAATGATTAATGAGATAGTCAATGTCAGGATTGGGTCATCATTAACAGGACATTCTTGCGGAAAAAATGCAAAGTTTAAAAAAAATTAAACAATAAAAGTCCGAGAAAACATGCAGTGACTCTTTAAAACCCACAGGACACCTTTAAAAACAGCAGATACTGAGCGCTACACTGCGCCGGTGCACTCTGGCACCTTCGAAACAGCCAATCAACTGCTGTGCGACGATCTGCGCGTGCCTGTGTATAAGCTCGGCAGAGACTTGCATCCCCACAGTTCCGTCGGTCCGCGCTCCAATATAAAGACACCGGTCGCAGGTTTGACCTCGCAAACAGTTTTCGACTCTCAGCATGAAAACCGCGGTCTCCCGTCCGCGTTTTCGCCTCCTCGCGCCGGGTCCGGTCAGGACCTCGGACAGCGCCGGGCTGCGCCGGAGCGCTGCGTCAGGACGCTCTTCTCGCGGCTCCGGAGCTGAGACGCGCTGAGCGAGACGCGGCGAGCGTCCAGCCCCCCTCGGAGCGACACCGCAACAACCCCGACGAGGACCCCCCCGACAACACCGCTTCTTTTTTTTTTAACCCCCTCATCCCGTTCATTTCTTCCTGTGTTATTATCGCTCGCGTTGCGTCGCTGAGAGGGAATACGGAGGCTGACGCACGGACCTTTATCCAGGGGATTTTAATAAGAGAGATGTTTATGAGGATCTTTTTAACGCGAGGATCTCGGCAATGACTTCAGGAATCAGCCGTGGGGATTAAAGTTACAATGTCTGCAGAATCCGCCGACATCAACTCCGACAACTCCGCGGGGATAGTTTGCGCGGCGCCCTTCAACTTCACCTGTGTCATCAACTCGACCAACCGCTCGTCCGGCGACGCAGCCCACCTGTCCGACCCCGCCAGAGGGGACTTCGTCGGCGACGGCGCCGCCTTCGTCCGGATCACCATCTCCGTCATCTACTCCCTGGTGTGCGCGCTGGGTCTGGTCGGCAACCTGCTGGTCCTCTACCTGATGAAGACCAAGCAGGCGTGGCGGAAGTCGTCCATCAACCTGTTCGTCACCAGCCTGGCGGTGACCGACTTCCAGTTCGTCCTGACGCTGCCCTTCTGGGCGGTGGAGAACGCGCTGGACTTCACCTGGCTCTTCGGCAAAGCCATGTGCAAGATCGTCGCCTACGTGACGGCCATGAACATGTACGCCAGCGTCTTCTTCCTCACCGCCATGAGCGTGGCGCGCTACTGGTCCCTGGCGTCGGCGCTCAAAGGCAGGCGGCGGCGGACGCCCTGCTGCTCGGCGCGCTGCATCACCGCCGTCATCTGGTTCGCCGCCGTGTCGGCCGCGCTGCCGCACGCCGTCTTCACCACCACCGCCACCGTGTCCAACGAGGACCTGTGCCTGGTGAAGTTCCCGGAGGCCAACGGCACGGCGCAGTTCTGGCTGGGCCTCTACCACTCCCAGAAGGTGCTGCTGGGCTTCGTGGTGCCCCTGGGCGTCATCTCCGCCTGCTACCTGCTCCTGCTGCGCTTCATCACCTCCAAGAACATCAACACCTCCAGCGCCAAGAGGCGCGCCAAGGTGACCAAGTCGGTCACCATCGTGGTGCTGTCCTTCTTCCTCTGCTGGCTGCCCAACCAGGCGCTCACGGCCTGGGGCATCCTCATCAAGCTCAACGTGGTCCACTTCAGCTACGAGTACTACACCATGCAGGTGTACGTGTTCCCCGTGTCCGTGTGCCTGGCGCACTCCAACAGCTGCCTGAACCCCATCCTCTACTGCCTGATGCGGCGCGAGTTCCGCAAGGCGCTCAAGAAGCTCTTCTGGCAGATGACCTCGCCGACGCTGACCACCATCCGGCCGATCACGGCCTCCACCAAGCCCGAGGTGGACCCGCAGGAGCAGGCCCTGGTGCCCCTGAGCGCGGGCCCCCCGGAGCCCGCGGTGGTCTTCTTCCCCCCGGGGGCCGTCATGTACAGCGACAGGCGGGAGCTGCCGCAAAACAGCACGTAGGACTCGCGGCGGTGTGTCTGGAAGTGTTCCGCTGACGTACATTCGAGGTGACTTTTCAGGAGTTCGAGTGGGATCTACTCGGAAAACAAAGAAGATTCAAAAACATTATATATTTTATACCTAATCTTGTCGAAAGGAAGCAAGAACGTTCATCTGTATATTAAAAAAATGTCTCTATTTTGACCGTGCTCTTTTTCTTTTTGAGGTGTCCAGCATGGTTCACGTGCTTGTAAAATGCAGCACTGAAGGAAGACGCACCCCTTTTATTTTCTCTGTCAATCTTGCGCTTCGTGTGACGCTAAATAAAAACGATTCGAGACATTCTGATCAGATGTGAGCGCCGCACGTGCGATTTCAATCAAACTCTCATTAAAAAAAACCCTGAAAAACTTCCAACGCTTCTTGTGGCCAAAAAACAGAAAAGCAAGTTTTGAGAAGTGAAATCTTTGGCAGCTACCTCCTCATCACTTTTATTTTTTGACTCCAAACAAGACAGGCAATTAGTGTTTGACTCCTCACTTCTCTGTTTGCTTCCTAGTCTGGTGCAGGGAAACGTGCAGCAGCGGAAAACACTGAAATTGAAACCTTTGACAGTAATTTATGGCCACGCGTGAGCTGAGAGCTGCCACATGCAGGGGGGGAACGGAAGAAACACGTCCCTCCTCAGCGTGTCGAACTCCCCGTCCATTCATCAGGGTGACACGGCGGGGGGGGGGGACTCCCGACAACCCGGGTCTGAGCTCGGTTTTGCCGCGGCGAAGTGACAGAAGTGTCATGTGGCTGCTGTTGGAGGGCAGGTTCGCACCTCCGTGTCATCGGCCTGACGCGAATGCAGAGGAGGTTTGCAACACGGGGGCCACCGGTAGATGCATTTTTCTGGGCAGGTGTGTGACAGTGAGGGATGAGAGTTAATGAGGAACATCAACGCCTGCCGTGCGTGCGCGTGTGCACTTTTGTGTGCGACTCCGTCTGTCGTTTTTGTCACGCGCGACTGATCAAACAAGCACCTTCCCGATGTCCTATATTGAAGAGAAGCAATATGCAGTAAACAATAAACTTTTGTTTGCCCACCCAGTGACCCCCCCCCACCCCCAGACACACACACACACACCTCCCTCCCTCTTGCTGAACCACTACGTGCCTGTTAAGTGAGGTCGAATGTGTGAGGCTGTGTGGGATCAACCCTGAGCTCTTCATCACAGTGGTGCTGTCGTCTTAGACCCCCCCTCCAGTCTCGCCTCCTCCCTCTGCCTTCGTGCATGACAGAGACGGAGGCAAGCGCAGTGTGCAGTGCACATATGACAGAGATAACAGGAGTATTGCAAACCCACTCAAACAATCAGCATCAGCAGAGATAAACACCATATGGATTCTTTTAATTAAAAGCACAAGGAGGCTTATTTTTTTGCACATAGCAACAGGCGCGTTCAATTAGATGTAATTATACTTGAAAAAATAAAGGCCTGTGGCCTCTGGGCACCAAATTAGTCCGACGGAGCTATATCTGTCACGGGGGTGTTAAATTCAACAGCACACAGCGTGCACGCTTGTCAGTGTAACACACACACACAGAGCGCTCCACATGCTGGCAAATAAATAAAAAAGAAAAAAGCCTCGGAGGGGCGAATAAATGATTTGGATCAAAGTCACGATTAGAGTCAGATGTGACAGCGTCCCCCCCCCCCTCTCCCCAAAGAGCAGCTAATACGTGTCCCCACAGCGCCGTGGAAAGGCTTTTCACGCAGCTGTCGGGGAAAGACACTTTTCAAAGACGTTCACGCAATTACTCCTCAGTCTGCTCGAACCCCCCCCCCCTCGGGAGGTGGGACGGATCTCCAAAAGCCTCGTCGGCTCGAGTCTTTACAGTAAATCCAAACATGGCAACTTGACGCGACCGCTAACGGAGCCGCGGCGAAACGCCCCTCGACCCCTCCATCAACCCCCACAACCACCAGGGGGCACCACCATTGAACTGCAGCTGACCTCCCTCCTCCCTCTACTGTGGCGTTTTGTTTCTGGGGACCAGTGAGTGTTCTCCATCTCCCCCCTCCATCTTTCTGGTATTCCTCTTGAAGTACAGAGGAGCTGAAAACGAGGAGTTTCCATCTCTCCTCCGAAATTCTCTCTCTTCCTTTCTTTCTTCGACTCCCCGGCTCATTTTGCTTTTCCTGTTATTGCTGAATAAGTAATCAGTTCCTTTCAGCCAACGAGGCCACGGTGAAAGAAAATGAAGGAATCAGCGATGTGCAAACCTCGTTTAATTCCAAATTACACAACGCTACTTGATTAGGGAAAGGCGGGATTCCAAAATGAGCTGCATTCTAATCACGCCTCCTTGTTTGGACACAAAAAAAGCTGCGGTTCTCAAGTTAAACAGACGTTCTGCAGATGAAGCAAACAGACGAATAAAGGAACGAATCAATCTTTGTTTAAAAGTCTTGGCAAAACTTCCCGTGTACACAGTCCAACGGCGCGTCCCTGAACGCATCGCTTCTCAAGCAAAGGTTTACAGATGG
>JAUESF010000085.1:373830-386912 GCA_032274765.1 Malacoctenus tetranemus
ACACACACACACACACACACACACACACACACACACACACACACACACACACACACACACACACACACACACCGTCTCACACACACTGAAACTGTTAGATAACGATCAAGGTTCAGCGCCAAAGAGCCAAACTGGTTACATCAGCGCAGTCGATAAAATCTCGAGGTTTCTGAAGCACGTGCCCCCCCTTCCCCCCTCCCCCCACCCGAACAGACAGACAGGATGTTGACCCCATCTGGATGAGACGAGAGTGAGACTGTGTGACTTGTGCTTTGCGCAGGGAGTACAGGTACAAAGACAACGTGAGCATGGTGGGCGAGGGCAAAATGGTGTCTGCCTACAACACCAAGAGCTTCGTGTTCGAGAGGGAGAAGTCGGTGGGGGACCCGGCCGTGGACTCCATCAACACGGTCAACATCCCCTCATGGGTGAGTGTCAGAGCCGCAGGTCTGGGAACAGGAAGTGGAAAGCCTTCGATTGTGTGTGTGTCCGTCAGGTGGACACACACCTGACCCCCCTCCTCCGTGTTGTCGCCTCATTCCCGCGCCGCTCCCTGTTCGCAGGCGGTGATGAACAAGCTGAGAGGGAACTTCTGGAAGTCGTCCATGGTGTCCATCTGGATGAACTCGCTGGGGAGCGGCCTGTTCACCACTCGCACCGTGGACGAGTTGCTCTGGGGCTACGAGGACCCCCTGCTGAACCGCCTCTCCTCCACCAACCCGGAGATCGAGGGCACTTTCGGGCTCATGTACAAGGCAGGTAGCGCCTCCGAGGGGGGGGGGGGTACTGATGAGAGCATAAATGACCCCCGACTGCAACTTTTTTTTCTGGTTTCAGAAAAACGGGAGCAACGACGGCGAGTTCGTGTTCCACACCGGACAGCAGAACTACTTGGACTACGGCCGCGTCGTGACGTGGAAGGGTGAAAGGTGAGACGCCGCCCGCGCGCTCCCCACGCTCCTCACGCTCCCCACGCTCCCCACGCTCCCCACGCTCCCCACGCTCCCCACGCTCCCCGCTCTGGAGGCCGTCCCACGGACAGGACAGCCACCCCACGGCCCCCCCCATCAACCCCTTCCCCCCGCCCCCCCCCCCCTTCTCTGTAATCAGCCCCCGAGCTGTTTGTGGCCTGTGTCTCGGCCTTTTGTTGTGCGACCAATCGGGACTTCCTGAGACCTCAGAAGGCCTCGGCGATGGCTTCTTGCTCGCCCCTCTTATCAAGCTTCACAGCGCTGACGTCTCTAATGGCCTATTTCCTTCCTGGAACAGTTTATAACGCGACTTCAAGATGCAAAGGGTTCATCATCAAAGCGTGGGTTTGTAATCTGCTGTCATTAAGATAGAGGCGACAGTGGGGGTCCGACCTTGCGCGTGGGATCGTGTCGCTCACGCGCAGCGTTCACGTGAACCCCGTAAAAACCGGCTCCCTGACCTTGTGTGTCGTCTCGCAGCCAGCTGACGTTCTGGACGTCCGACCAAAGCAACTGCATCAACGGGTCGGACGGCAGCGCCTTCCACCCGCTGCTGGACAAGAACGAGCGCATCTACGTCTTCACGCCGGACCTGTGCAGGTACGACCGCCCACCCTTGGCCCCCCCGCCCGCCGACCCCCCCATTCCCTCCTGCTAACACCAGCAAGAATCTGAAATAGTTGCTGTAAAAACGCCCTAAACTTTGCTGAATTTCAAAAGGAAGAAGCAAAACAAAAGGGAGGACGACTCAAACTTTGCACCGATCTGCCCTCAGTGACATGTGAATTTCCCAGCAGAGTCAGCTGGGCCTTGTTTTTATGCACAGATTAGCACATGTCTGCGTTTTTGGCTGGAGTTTCCTGCTTCTTTCTGCTGATCCTCTCCAGTTTGTCACAGAAATGTCACTTTTCATGGAGGAGTGAAAGGTTTTGAAGTGTTTTCCTGGAGCCACCGTCATAAACACGGGGGCTTCCATTGTTGCCGTGCAGATAATGATCGGGTCGAGCAATCGTTTTCGCATCCTCCCGTTGTGTTTATTGTCAAGCGTCCCCTCGCTTGGCGTTTGTAAACTTGAGGTCTATTTGCGGAGCGTGATTCAGCCGAGTCAGGCGGAGGCTTTCATATCTGGTTCGGGAGGATTTGGACGAGATCGCGGCAGCTCCGACGACTCACGCGGAGGCCTCAGATGAGGCTCTTCAACTTTGACTCCGATCGGGCGTCCGTCACAAAAAAACCCCCCTGAGATCCTTCACCTACTTCCTCACTGACGCGCTCGTGGTCGTCGGGCTCGTCCTCCTGACTGCGTTCCTCGTTCTGAGGAAGAGGAGGAAACGCCGGTTCGGGTCGTGACGCGGCAGCGTCGCCCTCTCGGCACCACGGAGCGGCGAGGCTGCGCGCCGTCGCTGAAGGTGAAGAGACATCTGGGTCGGCGCGTGTGACCCCCTTTGCTCGCACCGACAGCTGGCCTCACCAAACCCATCGGGAGGAGGAGGGGAAGTGGGGCTGTGACGGATCACTGGCAGGTGTCATCGTTTGAATAGCAGCTCGCCTTCTGCTGCCATTCATCTTCCTGTGATCATGTGTTTAGGACTAGTTTGCTCCGAAGGACCTACTTTTAAAAGCATCATTCAAATCTGTTTCGAGTGAAACGTATGAAGGTTGTGGCTCTTCGCACGGTTCATTTGGAATGAATTGGGAGCGGAGCAGCGTCTCCCTGGCGGCCCCTGCGAGGGCGGGGGGCCGACAGCGGAGGGACACGGAGGGCTCGGCTCGTCCAGTGAAGGTCGAGGGAAAGGTCTGTACAGTATTGTTGCGCCGTCGGTGGGCTGCGTAGCGAAGGCCCCGCGTCCTCCCAGCCAGTTGGCAGAGGCTGTATGGGAGCGCTTTGTTCCAGGGTTCCCCCCCCCCCACCCCCACCGGGCGAGACAGAAGCGAGCACACACACACACACACACACACACACATAGAGCGAGGACGAGTCCTTCGCAACAAGGCGAGGGAAGCTGTGAAAACACAACAAATGCGAAGTAAAAAGATTTATCAGCTCTTTCCTCCCAGTGCGAAAAAGGAGGGCGTAGGCCACAGGGCAGCGCTGCCTTCACTGACATTCAGCAAATCAGACCGATTACAGTTTAAAACTAGCAAAATTGGCTTCCAAACAGGAAGCAGCAGACCACGAGAGTTTGGTGTTGCGCCACTGTTTCCTGTTCACCTTTTTTCAAAATAAGAGACGGACTCGGTCCTCTCGAACCGGATCCACCTGACCGCCCCGGCTCCGCCCCCCCCCCCTTCAGGTCCATTCACATGGAGTTCGAGAAGGACGTGGAGGTGAAGGGCATCCCGGCGTACCGCTTCACGCCGCCGCGCTCCGTCTTCGCCAGCAAGGAGGAGAACCCGGCCAACGAGGGCTTCTGCATCACGCCCAAGGACTGCCTGGGCACGGGCGTCCTCAACGTGAGCCCCTGTCGCAAAGGTAAACACTCCGTACAGCACGTTCGCGCCTGCGCCGACAAATTTAAAGCGCTCCTTCCGTTTCGCGCCCTCCTGACTTCCTGTTTCACTTTTTCACCTCCGCTGTCACCACAAGAGTTCAACAGCGCCGCTGTGTTTCCGCGCAAAGTGGTTCGATAACAATCCGTTTCTGCATCGTCCACGCTGAACTTTCTCCTCCTTATCACCGATCCTAATAATACCACCCTTAAAGCGCTCATGTGACTCGGCCCCCTGAAGGTCTTTTCCAAACCTCGGGCGCCATCCGACCGCGACTGACTCGGGAAGGGGAGGGGAGGAGAGGAGGAGGAGGGGGTGCGGGCAGTAAGCCCAGTCACCTGATTCTGCCCTTGATTCTGACCAGGCTTCACCTTTTCGCGACACAGCCGTCCCCGTTCCACCGTGTTTTCCTTCCCGCTGGTTTACTGTAAACATCACCTTGTTTCATTCCCGGAGTCGTGCTCAGGACCGTCCTGCGTCAACGCCGCGAGCACAGCTGCCACTTTTCATCTATTCCGGTATCAACCTGCGCGGATTTGCGACAGCACAAACACAATGACCCGCTTCTGTTGCAGCCGCTGCGTGCAGCAGGTCGTACTTTAACCCTTTATCAACCACCGGGCATGTTTGGTTCCATGTATTTTAACAGGGTGATGAAAAATGTGCTCTGGCTGCTGACGAACATATTTCGACTCTGAAATTCAGTTTTTTTTTTTTTTTAATTAAATTAAATTAAATTAAATTAAATTAAATTAAATTAAATTATAAAATTAAATTAAATTAAATTAAATTAAATAATAAAATCAAATAAAATCAAATTAAATCAAATTAAATCAAATTAAATTTCATTTCATTTATTACCTAAAGATGTCAAAAAAAGGAAAAATATTTTCATTGCCTGTCATTTCTATCAAAGTGATTCGTTGTGATTGATTCTTGAAACTCATTGAAAGAACTTCTTCCCATTGATTCCCATCACGAGCCCAGAGCCCAGGTTAGTTTTTAAAATCAAGTTTGTCGCAGAGGAAACCACACTTTCGTTTTGGACGTGGATCTAGCTGGTTGTTCAGGACGAGTGCTGATAAGCCTGAAGCCGCAGCGCACTTTAGTGGCGTCCTTCAGTTGTTGGTAAATGAGTTAAATCGTGCAAGGAAAGAAAAGTGACCTCGTAGATGAGATGTTGCTATTCTGGAAGGTGGAAGGGTTCATTTGAGGACGCCGTGTTGTAAGCGAGCACCCGCATGCGCGCGTGCGCGTGAGCTCAGTGACCTTGTGCTCGGCCACATGATCGGGTGACCGCGAGCGTCCACGACACATATGTGAAACGTTTGTGGCCAAACATGCGAGCAGGAAAACTGTCACCTCTGCCCCACTTCATCAGCACCTCGTACTGCCCCCCCTCCACTCCCCACGACCCACCCACTCACCCCCCCCCCCTCCTCCCCCACCACCACTCCCCACTCTGTTGTTGCTGCAGAGGCACAGGCCACGTTCCCACAGTCACCGGAGTAACAGCAGAAACTTTCTTTCCAAATGCGTCGGCCCCGACGGAGCCGAACATCAAACGGGAGAAACGTCTCCCTTGTTGCAGCTTTGAGGACTTTTACTGGGGGGGGAGGGAAGGGAGGGGGGGGTTTCAGATGAGGTCACGTTTAAACATAGACTTGCATGATGAGAAAACAGCTTGTTTCTGGAACGTCCGAGTTTCTGTGGAACACTGTGAACGGCTTTGTTGGGAACAGCGACGGACGTTGCACAGATGCATGACGGATGTTGAATTGTTATTGTTGTGTTTCGGGTGGTGCGGCTGACCTCCTCCCTCCTCCCTCCTTCTCCTCAGGCGCTCCGGTCGTGGCCTCCTTCCCGCACTTCTACCTGGCGGACCCCGCATACGTGAACGCCATCGACGGACTGTCCCCCAGCAGGACGCATCACCAAACCTTCCTGGATCTGAACCCGGTAAAAAAAAACACCACCACCACGCTGCACTGTGTTCACTCTCCGCCACCTAGTGGTGCGTTGGTAGCTGTGCGGCAGGCTCCGTGTCACAGAAGCCCCAGTTCTCATTACCGTGTGTGGCCCACAGACCACTGGGGTGATCGTGCGCGCCAACAAGAGAGCGCAGATCAACATCCTGATCAACAGGGTCTCTGGATTCCCGTGAGTATTCAGGCTGGTTCGGTCGAGATCGGGACGTGTCTACTTCCTGCTTCACTCTTGTTGCCGCTTGTGTCCGTAACCCAGGAAAACCAGAAGCCTGAACGACACCATATTTCCTGTCATGTTCCTGAATGAGGTGAGAAACGCCCAAGAACTGCTGGAACGCCTGTTAACACAACAGACACATACACAGAGTCCCAGCTGCAGGCTGATGAGCCTCTTCTTCAGTGGAATGATCCTGTGTTAACCCCGCCCCTTCCTGATTGATTCCTCAGAGTGTCGTGATCGACGACGCCTCGGCGGCCCGCGTGCAGAAGCTGCTGCTGATCGTCACCGTGGCGTCCAACTTCCCCCTCATCCTGGTGGGGCTGGGCGGCGTCCTGCTGGCGGTCCTCATCGTCCTGCTGCTGAAGGCCCGCAAGGACAAGGTTCAGCGCGCCCTCCCTAGCAGCTAACAGCTCGCAGCGCTCGCTAATCCAGAAGTAATCGGTGCCATCGTCCGGGCCGTTGCCTAACCACACCCCCACTGACAGCAAGCCTGCATGTGTCTGTGTGTCTCTGTGCAGAGTGACGTTAAGCGCATTGTGTTTACGAAGCCTCTTTACGCTGTAAGTCTTCACGCTCGTTTTGCTGCTTTTCTCTCTCTCCCTTCAATGTGTCTGATTGAGCCACTTTTACATATTTATCGCTTAATCTTTCTTTTCTTTAAGAGTAGCACAAAATATTAACATGAGAGTAAAAGTTTTTGCTTTTTGTGACTCAATTTTTTTATTTTTTCAGTCTTTTTTTTACAGTGTTCTCTTTTTTTTAAGTAAATTATTAATATAAAATGAAAAAATGATGAAGAAAGAAGAAAACCCAAAGAAATTGGTTAAAATAAACAAAAACTAAATGAGAAAAAGCAACAAAGTGATGTCAAATTTTTATTAAATGACCTCAAAAGGATCAAATAAGAGGTGCGACAGGTAAAAGTGGTTCCATCAGCCAGTCTGTGCGATTCACCGCAACTCATTTGTCCCACCAGCAGGATGTTAAAGGGTTAAATGGCTTCTTTTTTTACATGCTTGCATCTCATCTCACTGTTTTTAACCCATCAAGCTTAATAATAATAATAATAATAATAACATTAAATGTCTCTTTAACTCTTGTACAAACTGTGATGTAAGTTGCGTTCAAGAACATCCATGTTTGTTTCGCTATCGTGTGTTTAATGCCTGTTTTCCTTCCGCTGCAGTCGTCCACCGACGATGACACCTCCTACTCTCCGGTCCACGAAAAGGAGAAGGAGGATCCTCAGAATGGGACCTACATCGGCCTGACGCCTAAAGTGGAGCCGCAAGATTGAGGACGAGGGGAGGGTTCGGGGTGGGGGTGGGGGGGGGGGTGGAGGCAAAGGAAGGGGTGAGGTTTTAGTCTCAAAACGTATTGTAGTGTATGTATCTAGTTTTACTACTCATGGAGAGCTCAATGAGGTCAAGCACAAGCGTTGTGGACGTGTTCGAAGCCGAGCGAAGCCGAGCGAAGCGCTCTTTAAATCCAACTCAAAAGGGGGAAAGTCGCTGTTCTAACTGGAGCTTTTACTCGCGATCCGATTGGCTCGGCCGGGCTCCTGTCTCTGATCCCAGCATGCTGCGGGGCCGGTCTGCACGTTGCCGGGGTGTCAAACCCATTTGGGTTCAAAGGCCACGTGCAGTTTCAATAGATCCCACTTGGGCATCGCTCAAAGTTGGGCAAATTCATGGTCGTGGCCTGTTGGGGCCACATGTTTGACACCCCCTGGTAACGCCTCCTCAGCCTCTGCACCTTCGATAGCGAACAGCGTCAGTCGCCTGGTGGTGGAGTGGGTTGCACTCACGGCGCAGAGGTCCCCGGTTCCAACCTGGGTGGCGCCTCCCTGTGTGGAGTTCTGGAGTTCGTCCAATCGTTCTTCCAACAGGAAAACGACTTGAATCTGGGCTTTTAAAACATCATCAAATTTTGAGATATCGGACTTTCAGGACTTTTTAACCAAAAGTCAGAAGAAATAAGTGAGAAATACTCAAAGTATTTAAGTTTATGTGTAAAAAATTCAATAGATTTGAACAGAATTTTAAGTATTTATATCCAGTTGCAGTAGAAAAATGCCTGTAAGGGCCAAAAAAAAAAACCCGTCTCTGAGCCCTTGAACGCATCCTGCCGCTCTGCACACAGATCCCACTTCAGCCCCGCTGTGTTTGTTGTTGTTGTGGTGACTGAGGAGACAACGCCCCTTCACTGTGTTGATGCCAATCGTTTTCAAAGCGACAGACCGAAGCGATAAGAAGCTGCAGATCTGTTCCTCCTCTCGAAGCCATCCGTTCCGTTCCGTTCCGCGTTCCGCCGTTTCGTCCGAAAAAATCAGTGTTACAAGACGTTTTCACGGCTCGTTGTTCTTTTGTATCTGTTCATGCACTGTATGTAGAGGGATACCTGTGCACACCTGTCGCTCCTCCACCTGAGGAGGCCTCAGCGTGTGGTGACCGTTTGTTTGTTTGCTTGTTTGTTTGTTTGTATATACACAGTGTAAGAGGTGTTGAACTGCTTACATTCCTCTCAGTGTATGATGGGGATGAATCTCGGACAGGCTGTATATTTGGATACTTTAATTTTTATAAAGTGAAAAACGTCCTTTGTGAAATGTCCGCGTTGAAAAATGTTGGAATGAAGAACATCTGAAGTTACGTCCTCACAAAACGCCTCTGATGCAGTGGTGCCCAACCCCCCCCCATAGGAGAGTCAAAAAAAAGAAAAACTCAGAGGATGGGTCAGAATTTTTCTTTTTTTTTTTCTTTGTTTTTTCTTTATCTTCATTTTTGTTTTTTTTCTTTTATTCTTCTCATTTCTTTCTTTTTTTCTTTTCTTTTTTTTCTAAATTGGGCACCTGATGGCTGTGGCCTTTTTCTGTCCATTCCTGTTTATTTTGGCACACAACGGTCAACAGATTTCCCATCACCTACTGCTGTCATTCACATCAGCAGTCAACACTAAACCAATTCACCTTGGTGACCACTTAATTGTTTTGTATTAGTTTTGTTTTGTTTTGCGCAGATTTCTGCTTTTAAACTCCACTTACCTTAGCTTTTCCAACCTTTCAATGATCAATAGTAAAATTGTCACACTTGTGCTCAATTTGATCATCAATCTCAGTCTCATTTGTGTCTCGCCTGGAAAACCTACATCAGGACCTGACAATAATAAAAGAACCAGCTGTTGGGACGCGGCGGCCTGAGAGGGTGCCGCCCGGTCCCAGAAAACTCTGACACATGACAGCGCCTACAAATGTAAGTGAGTTAAGGAGTTTTCTCTGTACGGTCAACCAGCTGGGAAAGTTTATTCCCCAGCTTGCAGAGAAAAGATAAACCACTCCATGACCTTCTCTCGAAGAAAAACTGCTGGGTCTGAGGTGTGGACCAGGCAGCAGCACTTGGAGCGCGAAAGAAATCTTTATCCTCTCCTCTTGTGCTCGCCACATACGACCCTGGCAGAGACCCCAAAGCATCTGCTGATGCATCATCAAATGGCTTGGGGGGTCCTTATTCTCCACAGGTGGGAGGAGGGTGGAAGCCTGTGGCTTATGCTTCGCGGTTGCTCACTCCTACCGAGTAACGATATGCACAGGTAGAGAAGGAGGCCCTGAGCCTCCAATGGGCCTGCGAAAGGTTCCAGGATATCCTTATTGGAAAGCATTTTTGCTTGGAGACCAACCATAAACCCTTTCTCAGCCTGCTTGGAGCTCAAGCATTGGATCGTTTTTCTTCCCTCTCAGCTGGACCCTGCACTGCCTGACAGTGTCACTTTCTCCAGGAAAGTAAAGGAGAAGACGTTGACAGATGCTGGGAACTACAACAGGCGCCACCATGCCCTAACTCTCAGTGACCTGTCACCAGGACAGCAGATATGGAAAACCAACACGAAGGTACCTGGAACTTTACTCCAGCACTACACCATTCCAAGGTCATACTTGGTGGGTTTACCTCAAAGGGTGATGAGATGAAACTGTCTGCACTTAATACCTCTGCACACACCTGCACAAAACAGAAGTTCACCACCACTGCAGCAGCAGGAGCCAGAGCTATCTCCAACACAGGCATCTGAGTCACCTGCTGTGGTACCCCAAGTCTCACCTTGTAAACTGTCATGCACCAAAAAAGACATAAGACACCTGAAATATGGAAGTATTGAGAAAAAGAAAGAAACCACTCTTTTATTTTACATTATGGACATTTTATGTTATTGCTTTTTGAGGTAGTTTTAAGCGCTTTTGGGTTAATACCGCAGAATTTAGGAAAAAGCAATTGTTGATTACATTAGATTGAATGAACACTAAAGAGTCTATGTTTAAAGTGTTCTGTTCAGGATTTAGACAGGGACAGACCTTTCTTCAAAGGAGGCAGAAAAATCTTCTAAGGTCTGATGAGACAGAGGTTCTCTAGAAAGGGGCGATTTGGTATTATATGTTGATTCGTAGTATGGTTTATTGCTGTGGGAGTTCTTAAGTCATGCTACCATGTGGGGGTTGTGTGAAGTCAGGTGGCATGTTTGTAGAGAGTGAAATAAAACAGAGTTGCGTATTGAATGAATGAATGAATGATAGTCTGCATTGATCTCACAATGGAGAAATTCACTTTTGTTTCCTGACCAAGGTTAGACATATACAAACAAAAACATGACATACAGGACAGGAGGATGGGGCTGCAGCCACTTACGGCGCACCATCCACAGATACATTGTGAAAAGATAACATTGGGGAAGAGATGGTGGAAAAAAGGAACCCTCTGCCCCGCCCCCTACAGGGGATGTAGCAGTGAGTACAAAAAAACACCTCGGCACAAATAGTACTAATACAGACAAGATACAATTACGAATGACGACGAGGCATTGAGTGCGAGGATGGAGGTAGTTAGGGCAAAGTTGCAGAGGAGCAGCTCCAAGGCCACTCCCCAGGGGCCAGATTAGGATAAGGGGAGATTGTTTTCGTTCCAGAAGAGACTGTTTTTGTCTGCCTAAAAGTCTTCAGCAGGTCCCACGATGGCGGCTCCAATTCATTCAAATCTTTGTGTCAGTTACCCCCAATCCGAATCGCCAACTTCTCCATGGCGGTACCTAACTCGACTATGCTGTCTGACATTGTCCCCAGATTGCCCATCAGGGCCTCTTGTCTTTGAGCCATCTCGCACACAGTCTGAGTGTTGACGGTTCGGAGCAACAGCTCGGACAGCAGCCTGCCAACAGCTGCCACCAGCTCTCAAATTTGCCGGTAGCCCAGGAATCCACCAGCTTCAATCAGCAGAAACCCAAACACCATGGATCCGAATATGTAGAGGTCCTCGACGTCTTCCACGGAGAGAACAGAAAGGCACGAAACCCTCCATTCCTTCCTGGGGTCCATCGAGTAACCCGCGGGGTGGTTCCCAGCCAGACAAGATGCAGCCCCCGCACCTCGTCTCTGGGTGGAAAAAATCTTGTCGATTGCGTTGAGAGACCAGCCGATCAGATCCATGAAGTTTCAGGACACACGGATGGTCTGACGAGCTTTTTACTTCTTTAAAACTACTTGAAGAACACGACAAGTACAGTGATTAAAGTCAAGTCAAAGTCATCTTTATTGTCACTTTCAGAAATATTTACTGTACATATTGTAAAAATATTTCTTCCCTTGGCAACAATGAATTGCATATGAAAATACAATACTGGAGAAATACAGAAATAAGAAAAAACAAAATACACAAAATATATTGTGCAGAAACTTACAATATACAAGCTACAGTGTGCAAGGGATGAGGGTTGGGTGGCTTTTAGGGCCGCAAGGGTGGGGAGGCAGGAGAGGAAGGGCGAGAGTTCAGCCTCATTACAGCCAGTGAATAAAGCTTTTGGGGAGACTGTTGGAATTAGTTTAGTGACTGTGGTAGCATCTCCTAGAAGACAGGAAGCTGAAGAGGCTGCGAAAAAGGGTGCTGAGATCCTCTCTTATGCTGGGTACCGATAAAGCAAGCATGCCCTATCGTGACGGTAATGCCAAATAGTATGTTAAGTTCGCAGTTTGGTCTGCTTGACACCAAACTTGGGTGCATGTGGCCCCTGAATTAAAAAAATTTTGACACCCCTTAGGCCTGGGATGATAACAAAATTTGCTGGACGAAATTATTGACGATACACGATATTATTGTGACAATATGGTGACCAAAACAACCACTTACATAATGATAGTATCTCATATTAATGCAAATGCATCCTTTTAAATGTAACAATTAAACCTTTATTTTACATTGGAATGTCAAGAAACAGAACTTTTAAATAAATAAACTTTGGAACAGAGTCAGCAGACTGGCTTGTCTGTGTTTATTACCCTCCGTCGCTCATTGGGCTTGAAATATTCCCACACCGGGCTTTAGCATTCGGCTTTGCTATATTTTCCTCACAAGGCTAACTTGCTGCGAGCGGCTCCACCTCCTCCCACAGATACAAAGATCCTGGATGACTCTCAGGATGCTTTACTCCCCTCATTTCATCCGGCTAAACCACAAACGCACCCAGGTGCTGAGACCGATGCACATGTCATCTGGCGTGTTTGGAAGTGAGAGACGAGGAAAACAAACACACGTATGCACATGGCGATAAATTGAGGCCAGAAAAACTCGAGTTCATTTTTATTTATCATGTGATTAATTGATTTATCGATTATTGTCTGAGCCCTAGCACCCTTGTTATACTCACAGTAAGCTGAAGGATTTGAAAATGCACAGAAGGATCATAGAGGGAAAATGTGGTTCAGTTTTGGGCACCTGATTATATTTATGTGTCCATCATGGAGAGACTTTTCAGAGTAGAAAGACACAATGATCAGCTACAACAACATGACCACAGAATAAAGCCAGGAAGGCAGATTGTAAAGAGCAGGTGGGAAAGACAGTGTATACTGATACCTTTCTGTGAGAACAAACATTGGCTCCTGCAGCAAACCACACTGGATGGCATTCATATTGCACATGCATCATCTGTAAACCATATCATGATTTCCCCCCCTTTTTCCTTCTTGGTCCATTTTGACAGATTCTGACCACTCTGCACAGGAACTACCCTACAAGTGCTGCAGCTTTGGAGATGCTAAGGCCCTCTTGTCACTCAAAACTCATTTTACTGCAACTGAAAAATTGTTTTGAGCACAAAATCTCAATCTGCAGCCTGTTCAAACCTGCCCACTATTTGCAACCTGTCAATATGTACCAGTAAGTCCAATGTGAAATCAAGTTTTGTTTTGCTGTGGATGTTTTTCAATTGTTCAGGCCAGTCATTAATTTTATGATTCAACTATATCATGTTAACTTTAGTGTCACAAGTTGTAACTAGAACATTTCCTTGCAGAAAATGTGAATGTGGCGCGACGTGTGCCCGTCGGGTCTATGTGAATGGACAGCAAACACAGCGAGGTTAAAAACGCCTCTG
>JAUESF010000085.1:388443-399055 GCA_032274765.1 Malacoctenus tetranemus
ATTCAGAGGAAGCTTCAGGAGATGATTCTGAGGAAGACGTAATGGATGATTCAGAGGAAGCTTCTGGAGATGATTCTGAGAGCGATGCAACAGATGATTGTGAGGAAGACTCAGACTCTGTTTTGAGCCTGCAATTGTGCAATTGTCTCCAAAGAAGACAAGACGTGCGAAAAGACCTCTTCCTCGTTGTCGAGCAATCTCAGGACCAAATAGAACCGGGAAACCTCAACACGGACAAGAGGAAGAAAAAGAACTGTTTCATACGCTTCTGGTCCTGGATCAAGAAAAAAGTGAACTCAGTTGGGTTTCAACATTCTTGTTCACCCCATTAAAAAGGGTTTTTGCAGGTTTTTACCAATTGTTTAAGAACAATTGGTGAAACCCACAGAAACTGATTGTTCCTTCCACATGATGATGATGGCTGGAACAATCACCTTCTGCAGTGTCTCATTGTTCAATAACAATGGTAGACTGTATCATTGAGGCCTCATGGGAGAAAATCCAGGGTTTGACGCCCAATTTTCCTCCATGGCTTCATGGGTTTCCTCCAGGTACTCTGGTTTCTCCCATAGAAAAAAGAACAGGTTTGGTTGATTGGACACTCAACAAAGTGCCCAATCCCATTCCAATGATAAACAGTAAGTGTGATTATGCTTGCAACATTTGAAGACAAACAAATGTTGCCTGGTAATCACAGTGGACAGAGACTCAAAATAAAAATGAAATATCTGACGAGTAGAGGAAGTTACATTGCATCAATAATACACCAGTTAAAACAGATGTTTTTTTTAGAAGCAAAGCACATTTACTGACACCAGTAGCGCATTGAATGACTCTCTGTGCGAGATCTCCCTCGGGTGCCCCCCCTCCCCACCGTCTTTTCTCACTCTGAGCTTCTGGGGGCGACAAACCCCTTACGAAAGGAAAATATACTTACCTATATATTACTTAGAATACATTGTAAGATATTATTTCTCCAATACATTATATGTTGTAAATACATGGAACTATATATTGGCAATACACATATTATGCAGTATATATAATATATTGCAAAATACACCAATGATTGCCGCTTTTCATTTATTATAATATATTAAACAAGAAAATATAACATATGTGTTTATATATGCAAAAATAGATTTAATTGTATATCCATAAATATCCACCATAATGTATTGCAATTTATATGGAAAAATGTATTGGTAATGTATGTGGAACTATACGTACATCTATGTTAAATATATGGTAGAATACATTTCAAATATATGGAAATTAATATGGAAAAAGGCAATTATTTATATGAGCAAAACTCAAAATGATGATCAACACAGAGCAATGGGTATCTATCACAAGCCACCTTTATTTTCTTTTAATCAGGCACAAATCAGGCACAGGATGTAGAGGTAGGAGCACATTTTTTTAAACAACACAACATTTAACAGTGCAAATTCTCAACAGTGCAATTTTAGTCATGCTCAGGAAAATCAACTTAACCCTCCTATCATCCTTGGGGTCAATATGACCCCAATCAATGTTTAGCATGCAAAAAAATCATAGTTGACCTTTTTTTTGGCTTCATATTTCTTGACTTTTCCTCATTTGATGGGCACAACTGAAAAAGCATAAAAATTTTGTGATGAGATTTTTTCAATTTGCTCCACACATTTTGCACGCATCGGTGGTCCTCAGGGGTCAATTTGACCCCCAAGCTGTTTTCACTGTTAAAACCCGTCTGTCAGTGTCTGTGACGTAACATTACCACACTTGTAGGTCCAGTTGATACATTTTTTTCCATTCCATGAGCATGAGTGTGTTTGTGTGTGTATCTGTGTGTGTCTGTGTTACCTTTTGAACTCACACCTGCCAAAGTTGAACTGATTTTTCCCACACCTTGGTGGGTGTGGTTTTCTTGCAAGCACATTGATTGTTCATTCACATCCAGGGAGGAGCAAACATAAAAGCTTGCACAACAGTCCTCCACCCAAATCATTCCTCAGTTTGCTCTGATACTACAATGTGCATGTTCACTCTTTGAGAATGTCGTCTGGGAAAAGGTTTTCTGTCAAAGATGTTTTAGAACAGCTCTTCCACAGTGATAGTGGAAGAGCAGTCCTCTGTCTCAGAGGAGATTGTCTCTGAGACAGAGGACTGTTTTGAGGAGGACCCTGATTTTGAGGGATTCTCATCTGATGAGAATGACAGTGTTGGCCCTCCTGTTGTCCCTCCACCACCTGCAGACACAGTCTCGTCCAAAAATGGAAAGATGATTTGATCCCTTTCCCCACTGAAACAGCAGGGTAGACATAGCACGAGTAATATTATCAAAATGGTTCCAGGACCCACCAGATATGCAGTGAGCCATGTTGATGACATCAAGTCATCATTCGAGCTCTTCATAACACCAGTGATCAAAAATATTGTGCTTGGGATGACAAATTCAGAAGGGAAACGTGTGTATGGGGACAGTTGGAAAGACTTCGATGTCGTAGACTTGGAAGCCTACATTGGCTTGCTAATTTTGGCGGGAGTTTACAAATCGAAAGGTGAAGCAACAGCAAGCCTTTGGAATGCCGAGACTAGAAGAGGAATATTTCCAGCCACCATGTCTCTGAAGACATTCCACATCTTGTCTCGTGTCATACGCTTTGATGACAAACAAACAAGGCAGGGCAGACAAGAATGTGACAAACATGCAGCAATAAGGGACGTGTGGGACAAGTGGGTGAAGCGTTTGCCCCTGCTTTATAATCCAGGCCCTCACGTGACTGTCGATGAGTGCTTGGTTACGTTTCCTGGGCGCTGTCCATTCAGACAGTATATGCCTAGCAAATCTGCCAAATATGGCATCAAAATATGGGCAGCATGTGATGCACAGTCCAGCTTTGCCTGGAATATGCAGGTGTATATGGGCAAATCTCCTGGCGAAGCACCAGAAAAAAATCAGGGCACAAGGGTTGTGCTTGATATGGCTGAAGGACTGCATGGTCACAACATTACGTGTGATAATTTTTTCACGTCTTACGCCCTGGGTGAGGAACTTCTCAAAAGGAAGGCTACAATGTTGGGGACGGTGAGAAAAAATAAACCAGAGCTTCCCTCTGAACTTCTTGCTGTCAAGAACAGGAAGGTAACATCTTCCATGTTTGCCTTCACTGACAAAGCAACTCTGGTCTCATATTGCCCCAAGAAAGGGAAAAATGTCCTCCTGCTAAAAAAAAAATATAGTGCAAGCTTTGGTCTTGATTGCAATATTTTTTTTAATATATTTTTCAGTATGTACACATATATGGTATATCCTTATATTGCAATACATTAGAAAAATAACTACTAAATCTCATATATGGGAATATATTTATTTATGTATTACATGATATTTACCAATATAAAGCAATATATTTTTCTTTCGTCAGGGAGCTGCCCCACACAGTGATATGACATATTATAAAAAAGCGTATTGCGCCACATTTTTTTTTCTCCAAGCGCTCGTGCCGCCCCACCTGTCGTGAAATGATACCTTCCCGGGCAACTGCCCGGTTCGCCCCGTGCCTATTGACTGACACAGAGGATAAAAGTTTATTGTCGTGTTATATTTCGCATCAGAAACGTGGTATACATCAATGAAAAGATCATGTTTTTTTCTTCTCACGAAGCTTTGATGATCGCAGTGTTCATATCTCGTGAGTAAAACAATAGAGAAACATGATTAAAATACGATTACGTGTTGTAATTTAACCGATAAACTCCAAGTCTATGCATACGGAATTTCGTACAAGACCTCTACGCTGGGGCGCACTTCCCCTCTGAACACCAGGTGGCGGTAGTTTGCCGCAGTGTTCGACAGTTGACTGAATACGACGCAGAAGAAGACCGGTGACAGAAGTCAACATGGCGTTCAGTTTTGGCGGCGCCACGAGTAACGCAGCAGCAAGTGAGTATACTTGCAATTTATAGTAAGTACTATCATACAAACGCAGGGCTTGGATCATATAACTTACAGTGAGGCTGGTTTGGTGTCGCTACGTAATGAACTGTCAGTGAACGGTCGGTTTCCGGCTCACCTCAACTTGCTCTTGCGGCATTGGAGTCAACCCAACGTTCGCGACGAGCTTTGTCGAAATGCCCCCTCAGGTTTAATTTCTAAACATTTTGGCTTCTTTACTACTGAATAAAACACGCACCGACCTATTTTAATGCCAGACACTGCTTCGGCGAAGCAGCGGTTGGTCAGCATCACACGGTGCCGCTCCTTCCTGCTAGCTGTTTGGGGCTAATCAGTCTCTTGTTTATCCCCGTGAATTGCCGTTATTTTCTGACTCTTGACGGAGGTGCAGCCGGCGAGACCTGTTGGTAGCCTCTCAGCTGCCCCCGCGTTCAGCACTCTCTGTGTTCTATGTGAAGGTACGTCCGGGTTTTCTTTCGGTTCGTTCGGAGCTAAAACCACAGCGTCCACGGCGTTCGGCTTCGGCGCCGCAGCCACCACCACCACCGCCGCCGCCGCCTCGTCCGGATTTGGCAGTAAGTCCAACAGCTGCGATGGAGTCACGTCGAGCTGAACCTCGAGTGACCATGTTCACGAACCAAAGTCACATTGAAGACTCCGAGCAGACGGCCTGAAGCTTTGTCCGCTTTAAAGGTGGTCGGATTTATATTGACACATTTTGCAGGGATAAAAAGTAGATTAACACACTTTCCATAAATGGGCCCGTGTGGCAATGTGCTCTGTGTTAACCCGTTGGCCTTTAAATTATGACGCTCTTAATCATGTGTTCATGAAATCTGCCCAATCAGGAGTGATACAAAGTTGTTGCAGGTGATTGACAGGCATTGGGAAAAAAACAGTAGCATGAAGATAAAATAGAATTTGAATCCTTTCCCAGTTGTTATTAGCAAACTATGTTCAATGTGAAGCTGAAATGGAGGTTTCTGTCGATTCTGGACTTTCGTGACCCCTCGATGTGTTCACTCCAGCAGCAGACGGCTCAGTCGGGAGGTCACCTTCTCCGCTTTAACGTCGTCCCCCTCCCTCCCTCCCTCCCTCCCCTCAGGATGAGGTCCGAATGTGTGCAATGATGCGTCACGGTACGATCCCTCAAGTAACCCTCGGCCTCTCTCCTATTTTTTTTTTTTCTCCTTCTGTCAGCTCTCACAGCTCCTAGTTTTGGAGCAGCCACCACCACCGCTGCTGCACCAGCCACTGGATTTAGCTTTGGCTCCACCAGCACTGGTAAGACACTCACCGCGCCCAAGTGTGTCGCTTTTGACCACGTTTGTTTTGAACCAGTGTCTTTAAAGGCACCTGATGCTTGTTTTTTTCATTTTTTATATATAATGAATGAGCCCCTGAATGACCTCCCATTGTTATTTAACCCCTCTATGTTGTTCTCTCCTCCTCCGCTGCGCGCCTGCTCTGGCTGCAGGATTTGGGGGGCTGGGAGCTGGAAACACCGCGGCTGGTGGGTTTAGTTTTGGGGGGTTCGGTTTAAATGCCAACCCAGCAGCAGTCAGCTTTAATGTGGGGTGCTTTGGTACAGCAACCACCACTGGCACTGTTTTCAATTTTGGTAATAGCCTGGCTAGCACAGGTAGATGGCCTTTGTGATTCAGTAAAGTCTGTCTGTAAAACACCCCTTTCACCCATGTTTCACATCTTTCATATTGGAGTGATTTTTTCTTTCTTGATTTTGTCTCGTCTGGCGATTCATCTCATGAAATTCGAAGCATTGCCGTCTTTCATTTGCATGACAAAAGAAAATGAAATGTTCAATCGTGCACCCATCTTGTATGTTTGCTGGGATTCAGCACAATCTCATCCTTGTGTAAGTCAATTGAGGAAAAAAAATGCTCGATTGATGTGAAATCTGAACACTTTTTTTTCCCCCAACAATCTTGCACGTGTAGCCATCAAGTCAACTTCAATCAGCGATCGCGCTCTTCAGATTTTGTCACAGTTATCGCGATCGCTTCTGTTTCTCAGGGACTTTCAGCGGTTTCGGGACGACGACGACAACCGCAGCTGCGCCGGGCTCGACTTTTAGCTTCGCTGCCCCCACCAACGCCACAGGTCAGTGATCAGACTGCACCCTGTGCTGAATTTTCATGCCGTGAAATCGAAATAAAGAAACAAATGACAGGAAAAAGGAGTATCACGGTAGCCAACGCAAATGTGACGAGTGTTTGTTTTGTTTGTGGCAGGGCTGCATGTTTACTTTGTGCCCCTTCATGAACGACGCTCGCATCGTCTCACTGCGCGGCCACGTTCTTGTGTTTCCAGGAAGCCTCTTCGGTGCCACGCAGAACAAAGGCTTTGGGTTCTCATCTGGGCTCGGCACGGGGGCCGCCACTGGGACGTCGGCGTTTGGGACTGGATTAGGAACCGGATTAGGAACGACCGGTCTGGGCGGGTTCGGCTTTAGTATCCAGCCGACTCAGCAGCAGCAAGGTGAAAGCATGTTTTCTTTTCCAAACAATGACCCTATTGTTGCTGAGAGCAGGTAATATTAAGCAGGTGTGAACTACTCATTTGTTGAAGATCTAGAAAATCCTAAGTTAATGTTGCATTGAGTGATTGTGTGATACTAACCAGACACATTAAGAAAGATTGTAATTTTCATTTAGAAATCAGCCTTTTCCTTGTCTGGTGCAGCTTCATTTTCTGTCCGTCTGGCTTCTTCTCTGCATGAACTGGAACACCACAGTTAACACTGCCACCTAGTGACAGAAGCAGGACTGACATCCATGTTGTTTCTCTGATGTTGATCATGTGAGAGCTCCAAAGAAATCCCTCACTTCACCGGCAGCGCGATACACTTTCACCGCTGCAGAGGGCGCCAACAAACAAAACAATACAGACCACAAGCTCAGTGTCCCCTTTCAGTTCAGCAGTGTGCAGCAAGAGCCTGAACGTTGACATGAGAATGAAGTGTGTCCCATATAATGGAGACGAAACCTATTCAGTGAACAGCAACGAGACTCTCTGACTTGAGATTCCTCCTCTGCCCGTCCAGGAGGCTTGTTCGGCCAGCAGGCCCAGCAGCCGGGTCAGGCTCAGCCCACGCAGCTCTACCAGCAGGTCACGGCTCTGTCGGCCCCCACCTTGTTGGAAGACGAGCGCGACACCATCCTCGCCAAATGGAACCAGCTGCAGGCGTACTGGGGCACCGGGAAGGGCTACTACAGCAAGAACAGCCAACCGGTGGACTTCACCCTGGAGAACCCGTTCTGCAGGTTCAAGGTGACGAGGCGCAGTTCGGTGGAGTCACCCGAAACGACTGCTGATTGGCTTCCGTCTGGACATTAGGTGATCACCTCCCTTCTTGTTGTTCCCAGGCGGTGGGCTATAGCTGCATCCCTATGAGTAAAGATGAGGATGGTTTGGTGGTCTTGGTTCTAAATAAGAAGGAGGCCGACGTGCGGGCGCAGCAGCAGCAGCTGGTGGAGTCGCTCCACAAGGTCCTGGGAAGCAACCAGACCCTCACTGTCAATGTGGATGGGGTCAAATCCCTGCTGAGTGACCAGTAAGTTCAGTCTGTGATCCACAATGGGACTGAACATCACAGATCATATACCCCAACCTCCCCCTTCCTGTGTCCTCCCAGAACGGAGGTCATCATCTACGTGGTGGAGCGATCCCCGAACGGCACCTCCAAGCGCATCCCAGCCACCACCCTCTTCAGCTACCTGGAGCAGGCCAACGTGAAGCCCCAGCTCACGCAGCTCGGAGTGGCCATGTCGGTCACGCGCACCGAGCTGTCGCCGGCGCAGCTCAAACACCTGCTGCAAAACGCCCCCGCAGGAGTGGATCCCATCATCTGGGAGCAGGCGAAGGTGGACAACCCCGACCCAGAGAAGTGAGTGGGTTTAAGGCGGGGGGGATGGTGGATGAATAGAGGAGGGAGATCTTTTCAGGTGACACAGCTGAGATGGGTTTCGTTGTGCTGCTGTTCTTTGGTCGTTTTTAAGGACACTTTGTTCCTCTCCAGGTTAATCCCGGTGCCAATGGTGAGCTTCAAGGAGCTGCTCCGCCGGCTGCAGATCCAGGAGCAGATGACCAAGCAGCACCAGACCAGAGTGGATGTGAGTTGAAAAAAAAAAAGGAATATGATGTTTGTTGCTGTTCTCCAGCAAGTATTTGAGAAAGAGGGGACATGTCCTGTGTGCTGTCCGACTATCAACAAAGGAATTTTGAAGCACATTTTTGGGTTCCAAGGACGGCACACAGATGGTCAGCCCAGCCTCACTGCCAGCAGATTGTTTCCAGGGGAAAACTGGAAATGCAAAAACAGCTTTGAGTGTCTTTCAGTATAAAAACCTGGTCCAGCATCGAATGCTTCTGTGGAAAATTTAGCATCTTGTGATTTTTTTAGGTCACATTTACACTCAGCCAGTTTTTAGCGTCGCTTCCGTTCTTTATGAAATACACGTCGTGTTCAGGAAAAATCAGAGAGCAAATCTGATCCTTTAGGAACAAACGTCTCCCATAGTGGACACGTCCAAACACGCAATCGCTGTGTATTTGTGTGGACGTGACAAAGTCCCTGAACGCGTTCTGTTGTGTCAGAAAGTGGCTGCACAATAATTGTTTTCTAGGTTTAATTCTTTTGAAGAGCATAAAAGTGCAGGAGGAGGAGAGACGGCTGCACGTATTTGACGGCGGTGTCGCGTGAACTTGCAGATCATCTCCAGCGACATCAGCGAGCTGCAGAAGAACCAGGCGACCACAGTGGCCAAAATCGCTCAGTACAAGAGGAAGCTGCTGGATCTGTCTCACAGGGTGCTGCAGGTAGAGCTGCCTCACCTCCGTCACAGTCGCGTTTATTCATCTATTTATTGTAACATGTCTTTTTGTTGGCCTCAACAAGAGAAAGAGAAGCAGTAATGGAGACCATCTGTACGCCTTCTTACGTTTGACAAGATGCCCTGGCAACGTCCGCGTTATCTCACAGCTTGTGGCTGTTTCTTCGATAACTTTGAAGTGCGCATCATCCGCTCTGCTCCTCCTGCTTTCCTGGAAGGTGCTGATCAAACAGGAGATTCAGAGGAAGAGTGGCTACGCCATCCAAGTGGATGAGGAGCACCTGAGGGTGCAGCTGGACACCATTCAGTCCGAACTCAATGCCCCCACACAGTTCAAGGCAAGTGTGTTTGACCAGCACGACCCCCCCCCTCCCCCGGCCTCTGACTCTCTCACTTGAATTCTTTTTTTTTCACTTGTTAGCATTCGAATAATTAGTCATTCTGAAGTTTTTTTGCGACGCTTCTCTTGTCTTTCAGGGTCGCTTGAACGAGTTGATGTCCCAAATCCGGATGCAGAACCACTTTGGGGCCGTGCGGTCGGAGGAGCGCTACAACGTCGACGCAGATCTACTCAGAGAAATCAAACAAGTGAGCATCGGCCCTTTTCCCCGACTGTTATTTCCACGTTGACCCAAAGTCAGACTTCGCCCGCCCCGAACGCGTTACTTTGAGGCACCTTTTGCCAAAGAGTTGTTACAGAAAGAAAAACACAATCCCCCCCCCCCCCTCCCTCCCTCCCTCCCCCGCTAACCTCCAGAGATGTTTTCCACCTCGAGCTGTCATCGTCCGCGTAATCTATATGCGGAGCTGTTGGTGTGATCAAAGCAGCAGGGCGCATAATTGCTGTAGTACAGCTGCAAGTTTTGGGCTACATTGATGTGCTACATTGTGTGAGGGGAGATAGCAGGTCCTCTCTGTCCTGCACAAGGCCATGGATGAAGACTGCTTCCAGCTTGTGTTTTTTCCAGACATCTGCCACTTTCACATTCAGACGTTTTCGGGCGAGTTTGTTAATTATCGCTTTTGTTTTTTTCTCCCTTTGCAGCATCTGAAGCAGCAGCAGGACGGTTTAAGCCATTTGATCAGCGTCATCAAAGACGACCTGGAGGACATCAAACTTATAGAGCACGGGTTGAGCGACGGCATTCACATGCGAGGAGCCATCCTCAGCTGAATCACACACACACACGCACCCATTCAACACCCTTCGCTTGTGTCACCGCAGGCTGAATAGACTTGCAGAGACGGCCGGTTTGAGGCAGTGTTTTATTCCTTCATCACCATTTCCACTTGTTTGCAATCTGCCTCCTCTGCTGCTTCATCTGTGCTCTCTGCGCTGACATTAGCTCAATGGAAACACACAGCGCGGTCTATTAATAATAAGCTGGCTTCCTCGATGACAAATCAGATTAGGAATGTGAGACTACGCGTGTGACTGACATATAAACAAGTCAATGGATCGTGCGTGCGTGTGTGTGTGTGTCATACTTGAAAACCTTGTAAATAGGCCTTTGTATTTCTTTTTTATGGTGTTAGAATGTTAATAAATTTCATGTAAATTGAAAGCATGGTGTCATGTCCTCTGTGTAGCAGGTTGTCTTCTCCTGGACCCGTTACACACATTGCTCTCACAACAACACAACTGCCAATCCTTGTTTTTTTAGGGGGGGGGCTCCTCAGACGAGCCTTTTCCAGCATCTCATCAAAGTAGGGCTTGGGTTGATAGGATTTACCTCCTCCTCACACACACACACTTGCCGACGCGGATGAAGGGCTGACTGGCAGATGAACTGATTAAAGCGATTATGTCCCCCTC
>JAUESF010000085.1:619957-630070 GCA_032274765.1 Malacoctenus tetranemus
AGTGGCAGCAGAGGCCTGGAGTTAGCTGAATAGAAAGTCCCTGTGGTCTGGCTTCACTTACTCAGACACGTATGGACGTTAAAGTCTCATCACTTTAGATGGAGCTTCAGTGGAGCCTGAAAAACATAAGAATAAAGAGGAAGAGACTCCAGAGGTGTCAGTGGGAGGTCCTTCAGATGAGCACAGATCTTAGATCTGATGCAGTCCCTCCTCATAAAAGGGCTATTTTCTTCCTTCCTCTTTAATGCATCCAGTCACTGTAAAAAATGTACGTATTCTTTTAGAGCACTAGCTTTGTATTACAGGCTACTGATCTTTGTAGTTATGAGGAACAGAGTGCAGGTGGTTGCCTGCAAACATTCACGCAGTCGGACCTCACTGAGTGACCTCTGGGAAGTCCAGAGAAACATCGAGTCCCTGGTGGAGAAGCTCAGAAAGCAGCCAGCCACTCGATTTTTGTTTTTGCTTGCTTGTCTCCCTCCCTCCCTCCCTCCCCTCTCTCCCCCTCCTCCCCCTCACTTAAGCTGCCTTCTGTTTGCCCCGCCAGTTTTGCGGCTCTCCTGGAGTATGCTGAAGAACATCTGAAAGTCGTTAGCGTGTTTGTCTGCTTTTACAAGAACAGAGACGATCGCGGTACGTACGTGTTCCCAGCACACCTCCCTGATTCCGAGCAGCCGTCCCGTCTGTTCCTGCTGCCTTTTTGTCGTTCCGGCTCCTGTGTTCTGACTCGCTGTCCCCCCTCCTGCCTCCCTCCCACAGCTAAACTGGTGCGCACCTTCAGTTTCCTGGGCTTTGAGATTGTGAAACCGGGCCATGCCCTTGTCCCGCCTCGCCCCGACGTCTTCTTCATGGCCTACACTTTCGACAGGGACTCCTCGGACGAGGAGTAGTCCTCCAGACCACCTCTCTTCACCCCACGTCTCCATTCTTCCCATTGTACCTCCCTCCTCCTCCCCCCTCCCTCCTCCACACACAGCGCCCTCACATTAAACCCCCGGGCCGCTGCTCTCTGTATGCAAGTACTCACCTCCCTGTGCTCTTTGTGTTTTAAGGGAATACATTAGATGTATAACTCCTGTTTCCAGCATCTCTCGCTGTGTTTCCCCCCCTGCTTTGTTTCCTCAGATCATTTATTGATGTTGTCGCCTGGGAAAAAAAGGAGAGAACCGGTTTCTTTGGCCTTCGGGTCGTCTTCGCAGTCGTCCATAGCTAGTCGCCTCTTTTGTTTCCTTTCCTTTCATGACAGATTTCAAGGCGGAGGATTCTTCATATCTTGAATGTACAACAAAAAGGTCATCAGGTTTACACGCGGGTATCCCAGCTTTCCTTTGATTGGCTGAATAACATCCATCCTCTTTCTCTGAATTGAAACAAACGCGCATTTCATCGGGACCAGTTCATTTCATCGTACTAATATCTTTGTTATAGGGGATGTTTCTTTGGAAATGTTACTTTTAAAAGCACCGGGGCCCCAAACAGGAAGTAGCTGGATAGCAGAGGGGCGGAGCAGGAACGCGTGTGTGACACGGGACGCTTCAGTTTCAAGGTTAAGACTTCATGATATGAGTGACTCGGTACAAAGTGAAAGGAAAGTGAATAATCCAAAGTGCTTTTGCTTCTTTCTGCCACGTTTATCTGACTATTGTTGTTTTGTTTTTTTGGAGGTTGGAAAAAAAATGCTGTGATATGATTGAATTTAGTTCATTACTTGGATTAGCATTCCTTTTTAACTTTTTTTTCCATGGTAGTTTAAGTTTGTTGTTCACCTGCATAGTGGTACCTGTTGTGCTTCTGTGATAATAAAATGACAACACAAACAACTCGAGGCCTTTTTCATTCTTTCAGCTGTGACTTTGTTCCTCAGCAGCAAAGTGGAACCTTGTTTTGCGACCAGAGACGCAGCACATGAGGTTTTTCTGCACTGAACCGTCCGACTGTCCCCGGACCACCAGGAGGCTCCACAGCCCCACATGAACGCTCCCAACTGCTGCTTGAAGTCCAGGTTGCATGCTGTGTAATATGCTGTTGTGCATAAAGTGCAAAAAGATCCTTAATCTGAGGCTTTAAAAGGTCTTAATACCATGGGAACAAGAAACCTCCTGAACCATTCTACCTCATAACGCCACGAGAACAGCTGTTTGCCTCAGCGGCTCTGCTGTCCAACCAGCAGGCTATGGAGGGGACGTTTGCTGTCGTCCTCTCCACCAACATTGAGGCTTCAGTTTTACGTGAACCTGCCTTTCTCAGCTGATTTCTTTTCAAAATAAGAGTGGCCAGGCTTATTTCACTTGGTTGAACGTCTGTCGGCGAGTTCCGTCGCCGCTGTAAAAGCTCTAGAAGAACAACAACACAAGGAAGCTCTTGGTTTTCTTGAATCCAAATATTTAATAGGTACATATCAAGTATTATTATGACATGTATAAAATTTCAGATCACAATATGAAGCAATGAAAGTCCTCAGACTGGCGTTCGCTGCGAAGGTTTGAGGTCGCCGACATAAAACTGACTAATGGTTATTATAAGAGAAGAGAAGCAACTAAAATGGTAGAAAAAAAACAAAACAAAGAACGGTGTGTGGACATAGAGAAGAGTAAGCATTCTAGGAAAATTAAATGTGACTTCTCAAACGTTTTCTTTTTTTTCTTCTTCTTCGATAAGAGTGCAATAAAAGAAACAAAACAAAAACAACACAGCACTGAAGCCAAGCGTCCACAAGACGTCTAAAAGTTGTTAGTACTGTAGGTTCACAGAAGGGGGGGGTGGGGGTGAGGGGTGGGGGTCAAAGGTCACAGCAGAGAAACAAAGGAGGGCTATCAGCTTGCCAGTCAATGCAGGAAGTAAAAGGAACCTGAACAAGAGTAAGCAACAGTTGAAGTAATGCACATCACAGTTAGCTTGAGAGACCGTAGGAGCTTGTTTGTACTTGCATGTTGTCGGACAAACGAAGAGAGGAACCCAAAAAAAAGAGAGAGAGAGAAAAAAACCTGAATGATTGAACGGAAACAAGGACATCACCACAAACAAACAAACAGCCTGCTGATGGTAGAGGGGCGGGGCAGGGGGCGGGGGCGGTGTGGGGGTTTGTGTGTGGGGGGGGTGGGGGGCGTCGCAGGAGACGAGCCCTCGACCAAAACGCGGCTTTGACGCCTTCAGGTTTGTAGGAAAGGGGGACGACGTCTCGCGAACGGGCCGGCGACGCTCTGACCACAAGACAGTTGGAAAAAAAGAAACAAACAGATGACGCGAATGTTGGACGCTCCGTTCACAGGGCAGGTGGACACCAACCACCCGGGCCTCTGCTCCACGTGTGTGTGTGGATAGGCGGGGGGGTGCGTTTGATTTCGAATGAAAACTCCTCTCAGACCTGCCAACCCTGGAGACTCTGAAGGACCGCCGTAGCACCGCAACACGTGCACAGGAACTGTAGGAGCTTCGTCTTTAGACAACGAACAAGCTTCAAAAACTGCATTTTAAAAGGTGCTGGATAGAAAGCCTAAGTAATGCCACTTGTGTGCATCAGGTGGCAGTAGTGAGTCTGTTTATCTGTAGTCCGGCTCTCTTTTTTTCATGTCAGAGGTCAGATAAAAGGGGTCTGCAGGGCAGCCATACAGACAACAACAAAACACACACACACACACACACACACTGGACCTTTAAAGCCTCAATATTTATATTTTTCTGCATTTTAGAAATGTAGAAAGAGGAAATAAACAATGGAAACACACTGAACTCATTTTGAGTTAAAGATGCTAATTTTGGCTGATTTGAATCATTTGGCTTCTTTTAAGAATTATGGCCGAGACACTTGTGGTTAGAAGGGGACGGACTGACAACCATTCAGGAACATAATATTGTTTATTTTTGTTGTTGTTTTTAAGATCTCTTGACTTCAGTCAAAAAAGAACCACAAACACTAAAAGGCGATGAGTGACCCAGTACTGCCATCTAGTGCACAAGAGCTGCATGAATAAAATCTCACCAAACGCACTTCAAAAAGTAAAAAAAATTAAAGGTTTAAGGAATGAAAACGAGTGAAGTCTGTACAACGATTCGCACACGTTGTGGAAACTTTATTGACAGAAATGTTCCACACGAAGCTGCTCGGTGCTTTTGGTCATCTAAGGTTTAACCAGCCTTTTGTTTAACTGCTGCACAAAGAACTTTATTTTAAACGAAGGAAAAAACAAACTAACACGACTGTTGTGTTTGCGTCCTGTTCACGGCTGCACTCCTTTTGAAGAAAATGCGCGTTGGAAGAAAAAAACAAAACAAAAACAACAAGCTTCTAGCGTTTGTGTTTGGTTGTCAAACGACAGAGGAACGTCCTTCTGTCGCGCGCGCCGCTAATCCCGAACAGACGTCCTCGCTCAACACGGAACCCAGAAACGCTCCCGAAATCTCCGCGTTCTGTTTCAAACCGCATCCCGGTTATCTATAGCCGTCTATCCTGGGAGGAAGCAGTCTCTCCTGTTACAGGCTGCTCAAAAGAAAAGGCACAAAGTTCACGCAATGAAGTCCAGGGGAGGGGAGGGGTGAGGGGGGAGGGGTGGGGTGTCCACTTTGAAGCGTGGACGACGTCAGGTTCTCGTTTCCCACTGTAATGACCTTCTTTTTAATTGGTTCCATACATTTGATTTTGGTGAGCCGGAGCGCTCGGTGCCCGGGAGAACGTCCTAATGGTGCCGATCCGTCACCGACGCCAGAGCCCGAGCTGCCGCATCGCGCCGACGCTGCAATTACCGGGGGCGCCGCTCCGAGTGGGGCCCCGCATGCCTCCATCTCCAACACCCCACCACCACCGCCACAGCATTACTCTGAGTCAAACAGGAAGAACAATAGCAGGTGGATATATGCTGAGCGCGGCGCTCGCTAGCTATATTCGTGTCAAGACGACTGTGGTTGCTTGGTAACTACGGCGACGGCCTGTAATGCCGTCGAGTTCGCAGGCGCCGCCGGGAGCGTCGCTTTTTGAATTGAACTGGGACTTCATCAATGGGACTATTTACAATGGAAATGGACCTCTGTGTGAGGGCGTATTGCTTTAAGAGCCACTTTTAACCACAAGTGCCATTAAATCAGAGCGTGTTTTGGGGAGAGGTGAACCATCCGCGCTGCCATAAACAAAAAGGGACGACTCGGGAGACGGAACCTGCAGGTTAACAGTCTGGTCTAGTTGAAAGTAATGACAAAGGAAGGAAGGAGGCAGAATGTTGCCCAGAAGCTCCGGAGGAACCAGGAATGAATCAGGACTGGCTGATTACAAAATAAAAGCTGCCTTTTCAAATTAAGAGCTTCCAAATTACATGAAACGTGTCCATAATTTTTCCATTTCAAGGACTTTTTTTTTTTGTTGTTGTCCCGTTTTGTGACAACAAACGTGCATCTGTTGACCACCATCGCGTTTATTGTTGTTGGTTTGAGTTGAAGCTCGGTGGGGGGGGCCGAAATCCTCCAAACAAACACCACTCGGCTGCCAATTGGTCCTCTCTGCCAGCGCGCGGAGAGTCCCCCCCCCCCACTCGCTACTCTCCGGAGCTGGAGGCGGGACCACGACATCGAGGGTGACGGTTACCGAGGAAACGAGGCGAGTTCACCTGCAGCCGTGTTTTCGGTCACAAAGTGCTCGGAGTTACTGCGTGCTCCTTTTTATGTACCGATGCTCGGTAAATTAGGAGTCCCTGGGCGCAAATGGAGGGGGGGGGGGGTTGGCAGGAACCTGAACATGCTCGTTTGACCGATATCGCCTGGAAGTGAAATTCGAGAGAGGGAGGGGAAAGGGGGGGGGGCGACGCCTGAAGCGGCGCCCTCAGGTGGCCAACGCAGTACGAGTTTGGGGCTCCTTTTGTGCGTTTCAGTGTGCGTCTGTGTGGCAGGTGTTTTTTGGGGTGGGGGGGCGGTGAGAGTGGGGAGGGGGGGTGGGGGGGTTCAGGCTGGTGATGTCAATGGAGACGGTCCAAGTTCAACGGATGAGGTCAGTCCCGAGTGAGGTTGTTTGTGTATGAATGATTGTACACAGAAATGGCTGTATATGCAATATACATCTGCCCGTGGGTAAGTACATGATGAGTGTGCAATGCGTTTTTTTGTTTTGTTTTTTTAAAGTGGAGCTCTAGGTACATGATGGCGTAACGAGGGTGCACAGGATGGGAGGGGTCGTGTGCGCGTGTTCTACTTCTGGGAGGCGGCCCCCTCCTGGACCTCATCGGCCCTTGCTGTAGCCGGGAAAGAACTGGTCGAGCAGCAGCTGGAGCGTCTTGTTTTGGGTCATGACGTAGTCCTTGCCCAAGTCGTGGCGGCAGGCGGGGCAGGTGTACACCTTCGCTCGGAACGACCGCTGGAGACAAGTCTGGAGAGGGGAGGGTGGTGAGGGTGGAGTGGTGGGGGGGGTTCAAAGGGTTTAGCCGGTCACAAGACGCGAACGCGACTCGAGCTTTCCGTCCCAAACGTACCTTGCAAACGTTGTGCGTGCAGACGGTGGTGACGGGCTGGAAGGCCAGCTCCTGGCAGCACACGCACATGAAGATCTGCTCCATCTTGCGCAGAAAGTTCTGAAACGGAAGGAAGAGAAGAAAAAAAAGCAGGTTCGATAAATCGGGGGCGTCGAGGTGACGGTGGCTACGGTGGAAGGCGGAGCTACGCTGGGCTTCGTACCGGCCCCTCCTTTAGGTTCTCCATGGCTTCGTCCCACAGCTTCCTGTTGGCCGTGTCCTCCTGGATCAGCTGCTGCTGCTGCGCCGACAGCTGGAAGGCCTCCTCCACCTTGGCGCGCTTGGCGGGGGGCTCGGCCGGCGGCGGCGTTTCTGCTCGACACAAGCGGAGGCCGTTTAAAGAGACGGACGGAGACTCCACGTCCTGAAGCCCCGCCCCCCCCTCGCCCCCCCTCCCTTGTTCCTCGCGCCGCTCTCACCTTTCTCCCCCACCTGACCTGCATCGGGCTCCGCCCGTCAATCAAAGCACCCACCGCTCTCTTTGCTGGTCATCTGCTCCTCCACGCTCTCGGGCTCCTCCTCCTCCATGGTGGCGTCCAGGTACTCCTCCTCCTCCTCGTCCTCCTCCTCCTCCTTCTCCTTGATCTTGCGCTGCCGCCGCGGCCTCCCCCGGCCGCTGTAGTGCTTGCCGCGGCCGCCGCGGCCGGGCCGGGCGCACGCCTCCTTCTTGCTCTTGTTGGCCATGGCGGCCAAGTAGCCCGGCGGGTACTGCAAGGGGACAGGGGAGGGGGGGGGCAACAGAACAGGGAGGGGGCGGTTCAAACACCAACCGCAACGCCGAAGAGGCGCCTCCGCTCAGCGTTGGATAAACCTGAAGACGACGGCTCGGGGCTCCGTTAACACACACGCACTGGGGGTCTGACCTGTACAGCGAGGCCCAGCTTCTGGATGCGCTCCAGACCCTCGGGCGTCCACGGCGCCGGCTCCATGTCGTCCCGCCTCAGCAGGTACCGCCACACCAGGTAGCCACACTTGCCGATCTCCGGCCAGTACTTCACCACCTGCGGGACGTCAAGCAGACCCGGGTCACACGTAGGGAAGCAGCCTGCAATGTTTTGACCTGGTCCATGTTCAATCATTCAAACGTTGTCAGAAACCAAAGATGTACAAACAGGCATTGTATATTTGTGTGTGTTTGTGTTTTGTATTGTATTTGTGTGTTTGTCTGTGTTTGTGTTTGTGTATGTCTCTGTGTCTGTGTGGTTGTGATGGAGTTGAAACATGTCTGACAGTTGCAAAGAAGGAAACAGTCGGCCATGTCTGACGCCATTTTACATGTGTGACAGGTGGGTCAAATTGTACCCAAACAGTATCTATGTGACATAAACATGTAGAGGGGGGGTTCACAAATATGTTAGATGAACAATTTCCAGACCTTGAAAATCTGACACGGGTCAATTTAGGAAAACAGGAGGGTTAAATAAAAACAAACTCGGATGTAGCTCCGCATGTTGTGCACACGCAGCAATGGACTAAGGACTCACTCACGCCGAAAGCCTCCCCGATAACCCGGTACTCGGCGCACGAGGCGAGTTTATAGTGAGTGACAGTGATGCGTTTCTCTGGCCAGTGGCTCAGGAGAACTGGTCCCACAAATGACCCGATTATACCACAGATGTGTTGAAATGTGGCTCTTGATATCAGCTGAGTGTCACCTGCTGGCATGGATACAGGCACGCTCTCTGATAAAATCTTGTAATCTCGTCATTTCTCCTCTCCCAATATTCGCATCAGAATAATTAATGGGGATGCGTTCTTAATCTTCACAAAATCCACTTTTAAACTGGATACGGCTTGGACGACAGACGAGCGAGGTTCGGTTTTGCCCACCGGTGCCCTCCGGTGGACGTTAAAACCACCGGATGCGGACAAGACGTCCGGCCCACCTTGTAAATGCCGTCGTAGCGGTTGCCCTCCTCCGGGGCGTATTTGCTGATGCGGCGACCTTTGGAGCTGCGCACCACCCGCACCGGCTTCCCCGCTCGCCAGTTCCTGGACTCTGCCCCGTCTTTGTCGTTTAAAGGCGCGTCGCAGTTCAAGGCCAACGCCCTGCGTCACAGAAAGAAAGGGGGGTTCGATTTCTGTGGCAGTGTTTGATACCAACGTTTATCCCCCCCCCGACACCTTTTTTTGCCCTTTAATAACAAAACAAAACACAACAGAGAACAACATCGACTGCACTGACAGGAGCAGCAGCACAATTTGAACGATTTTCGAGTCTTTACACAAAATTTTACACATTTATATTGTTGTTACTTTGACTTTGAGTGAGTTCAAACATACAGTTCGAAACTGCTACACAATATTCACGCTGCTTGTAACAATCACAGTAAGAATATTAGTGCGTAGAGGTTTTCTTGTGAACGCTTTACAGACTCTTAAACGACCCTTTCGATGTTTTTCACTGCCACGTCGCTGGGAGAGAACGAAGCTCAGACTCTGGTCCGGGTCACGGGGGTTGCCACGGCAACTCATTAAAACTTTTCTTCCGACGCTTTGCCCAAAGTTTAATCAAAGTCGTGCTTTTACTCAAAGTCCATGGTGTGAAAGAAGCACCAGACGGAGGGTGGTTCAGGGTGCTGCACCTGTTCATGTGGGTGAGCGTCTGGTCGAAGGAGTGCTCCCCGATCCGCTTGTTCCCCGACAGGTCGCGCCCTCCGCTGCCCGTGTAGGTGAACTCGTCTCCCCGGTCCTGAGAGAGAAGGGGGGGTCAGGCCACAGAGGTCAGCATTCATCCGCAGAGAGGCCACGCCTCCTCCCCTAATGAAACGAAATAAAACGTTCGACTGACCACTTCGTCCTCGAAGCCCCCGGCCAGCACCAGCGAGTAGGAGCCATCGTTGCTGCGCCCATGGATGCCGCCCACGTGAGGCCTGTGGACGCCCGCCTCGCTCACCTGCACGGAGGGCGAGACAGACGGTGAGCCAAGGGACCGATACTCCACCGGACCCCCGTCCCCCTCTCCCTCCTCCTCACCTGCACTCTGAACTTCCAGGTGGTCCCGACGGGGACCCCGGGGATGGGCCCGTAGTGGTTTGAAGGAACTATTGTGCATTCTTTAGTGCGCCCCACGCAGGCCATGCCCTGCAAGTACATCAAGGAACAGGAGAATGGATCAAATATACAGATGCAGCTTTATCATTGTCATTTAGACAAACTCAGATCCATGTTTTTGCGAGTTGAGAACCACTAAACACACGTGTGTGAATGAAAAGGGAGCTGCACCTCTTATTGGGAACGTTTTAAGATGCTAAAACAGTTCATGAACCGAAAGCATCAGATTTCAATGGTGTGAATTCAAACAGGAGCTTTACAAGGGAAGACCGTTCCTGTGGTTCAAGGGGATTCACACAAAATAAAGCGGCGCTCCAGTTTGACTCATAGCACTTAAATGTGCCCCGACATGAAGCCAGCCTGGTTTCAATTAGTCCTCTGAGAAACGCAGCTCTCTGGTAAAGAAAAGGAGCTGTTTTTTCTTCTTCTTTTCTTTTCCATTCACAGTTCCAGGAAAGTGGCGAAATCACGCTTGACGGTATTGTTCATGTTACAGCGCGTGGGGGGGGGGGTCGGTGATGCAGCAGAGGGCAGCGTGGGAAGCGGGGGGGGGGGGGGGGGGGGGGGGGGG
>JAUESF010000085.1:665462-676973 GCA_032274765.1 Malacoctenus tetranemus
TCCAAAGCGGCCAGCCCTTTATGTATGTCCACCGACGTGCCTGGGTTCAGCATTCCTGAAAATCGGATCCCAGTCCAGCAAGTGGCTCCTTTGAAGGACGCCAGACCCGTGCAGAGTCCCCCTCCGGCCGTTCTCCCTTGTCTGCAGCAAGTGGCCACAAGCACAGCGGGGTTCAAGGCGACGCAGACGTGCGGCGTCCAGGCCGCTAAAGCACAGGGGGTCCCGACGCACCCTCTGGCCGGAGCGGCTCTCTCCAGCGCAGCGCCGGCCGAGCCCGCGAAAGCGACGGACCCCAAGCAGGAGCTGAAGACCGTGTGCATCCGGGACTCGCAGTCCATCTTGGTGACGACTCGAGGTGGGAACACGGGCATCGTCAAAGTCCAGGCGTCGTCGGATCCGAGTGCGCTCGGGTCCTTTCCCAACAGTCCGGTCATCACCATCTCCCCTCAGTTTAAAGCGTTTCTCGTGTCCAAGACATTACCGACGCTCTCCCAGCCGTCAGCTTCCACCGAACCAGCTGCGACTGTAACGTCGGCTCCATCGCAGAAGCAAACAAGCTCCGCCGTGAAGCCGACAGCGACGATGACGAATCCCACTTGCACTGCAGTAACTGGAAGCATTCCCACAGAGGATCCTGGAAGCCACAACGCCGGCGCGACCGGTCAAGGCTCCAACGCCTTCGGTGCTTCGACACTGGGGAACAAAATCGCTCAGCTGGCGCAAACATCTGCTGCTGGTTCACAGATCCAGGCTTCGGTGTTAAACACCGTCGTCGTCCCGTCGCTGAGCAGAGCGAACGTTCCCCAGCTTCTCTCGCAGGGGTTCGTCAGCAAGAGCGGCGTGAAGCGCGCCAGTGCCGACGAAGGATCTCACGTTCCTAAATTCATCCTGGTTGCTCCGTCCTCTCCCTCGGTCTCTAACGTGGCCTTGCCCAAATGCACGCCCACGTCACCGAAATCGGTCCCCAGCTCCAGAGTCATGATCATTGGCCAACCGACGGTGTCGTCGCCCCCCACCTTTATGGGGAGCATTCCGAAGCAGGCAGTGGTGACGGCGGTGAGTGGACAAGCGATGACCACCTCGCTGCCGAGCCACTCTCTGAAGATGGGGCCGGTCGGCGGCGTCGGGTCAGAGGCGCTGTCCAGAGCCAAGACCATCGCCGTGCCAACAGGTGAGTTTGTTTGACGTGTTAGAGGAATTCCCTGAACATTGAGCTCCTTGGTGTCTATGGTTGTAGGTCTTTTATCAGTGTTGGGCCAATAAACACGCAAACCGCTCTTGTGTTTCACCAGGCGTTCCAATCCAGCTGTCAGGGAAGACGACGACCATCGGACAGACGATCGGCGCCCTTTCATACTCTCCTTCCAAGTGCGCGCCAGCGTCCGTCTCGGGTGCAATAGCCACCACCAATAGCCCGGTCACAAGTTTGATCACCTTCAAAAACTGCTCCACCCAGCCCAACTCTGGCTGTCTGACCACCAGCTCCCAGTTCCAGGGCCTCTCGTCCCACTCAAAGATCTCCCAAATGGGTAGTTTGACGCCCACCCATGCCGTTTCCACTTTGCCTGCAGGAAATACGGCCGACAAAGACTCGAGTGTACCCGCAGGTGTTCTGACCAATAGCTCTCCTGCTCAGGTAACCACCACCTCGATCACTTTCGGCCCCGATTCCCAGCTCTCATCTGCCCAAAGCAGGATAGGTACAGACACCTCCTCCTCCTTATCCTCCCATCAACTCACTCGCAATAAATCTCAAACCCCGCTCTCCTCACCACCAGCCAGCTGCAGTCCATCCACCATGTGTCCTGCTGGCACAGTGCAGCAAAGGGTCGTAATCAACACTGCGACGCCCCTCGCCGCCGGCACGCAGATCCTCCTCAACAACGCGTGCTTCGTCGTTCCCCCCCAAGGTTTGGGTGCAGGGAGCCACGTTCTGATCATCTCCAGCCCCGCACCGCAACAAGTGCCTGCTGCCAGTGGTACCAGCACTGGAGCGTCAGTACCTTACCAGGGAGCAAGCAATGCCACCGTAGCCCCTTTGGCGCCAGTTTTGCCCCAGTCCCCTGTCAGGCAGCCCGCCGTGCCAGCAGTTACTTCTCCTTTTGTAGCATGCACCCCCGCTCTTGGTCCGTCCTTGCTTCCGTCCACCCCCCACGTTGCACCAGTCAACCTGACAGGAGCCGGCTTGAGCTCAGTGTTGCTGCCGTGTAAAACGAGCGTCGTGTCGGCTCGCCCGAGGTTGCCAGCCGCACCGGTTGGGCTCCCAGCACCCGTCTCGCCAGTGGTAACCGGCGGCACTGCTCTGGGGTCAGCACTGGCAGCGGTCCGGTTAGCCGCGCCGGCTCGAGCCGAAAGCCCGTCAGTCGCACCCAGCACGTCGGCCGTCGCCCTGCCGCTGTCCTCGGCCACCGCTCCTGTTGTCACGGGCGCAACCGCCTCGCACTGCTCCGTTCCCGCCCAGCAGATGCTCGCAATGGCACCTCTGGGTGCAGGCCTGCAGCCCCAGCAGACGGCAGTCAGAATCGCAGCTCCATCTGCAGGTCAGCCTCAGACGCTGGTGCATAAAGGACTAGGAAGTATTTCCATCAGGAAGCAGGCACCAGTCTTGCAACCAGGGCTCGCTGGCACCCGCACACAGATACTACCGACGGTGGCTGTTCCACCAATCGTGAACGCAGTATCAAGAATCCAGACGCTGCCCATCGCTACCGTCCCACCTATCGGAAGCACAGTCAACATAACGGAGACGCCACCTGTTGGCGCCACGGCACCGGTCAATCCGGGTCAACCTATCACGTCACTGAAGACGAACAACGCCTTCAATTCTTCTCTCATTCTGACCAATCAGAGCTTCGCGAAGCTCCCCCCACAGCCCTCCGCCGCGGCTGTGCGTTCAAATGTAGCCTCCAAACTGCTCATTAGTCCCGACGGTGCCGTCCTGAGCACGGTCGAGGCGCACGTCGATTCAACAGAGCGGACTGCCTGCCACAAACCTCTGGACGCGCCGGAGATTTCCACCAACAGCTCCACCGGAGCACTACAGACACACGACTCCTCTTTGCAGCCTTTACAGTCGGACACAAAGTGACCAGACAGGGCGAGGACCGGGCCCGCCGCGCCTCAGCAGGGCTCTCATCGGGCGTTTGTTATGATTATTTGAGATTCCAGTCTTAGTTTGATTCACGACTTGTTGCGTAGGATACAGAAGGTCTTAACCCTCTGGATGGATCATCTCAGGGGGGAGGTTGTTCAATGGAACATGATACAAATGTATACTGTGACGGGGTCTCAAGGAGGGACTAGAAGCTGCCCTCTAATGAATGTTATGGACTGATGATTTTTCTTTACTTCATGGCCAGTAAATGAAACCTTTGTAACATGAATCAGTAATACGGGAGTGTAGAGAGAATTATTTTGAGTTGAGCATCCGCAACGTAACTTCTCATTGTCATCGAACGCGGCTTCAACTGTCTGTTGCGACTTTTATCCGTCTCTTTAAAGGAAAGTTACAATTGTCTGCGTTCAGTCTTTCACGTCCTCGTTTTGAACTAGTAACGGTTTGAAGGCTCCACTTTACTTTCAGATATATAAAGAAACTAATAGGCGAATTTGTACTACATGTATGAGCACATTTAAATGTTTCGAAGTCATTTATTTATTTTTACCATATAGATTTTTCAAGACGATTTGCTAGGTACATTTTCATTGAACAGTTGTGGACGTTATTGCATGGAAATAAACGATGCAAATGTCCTGAAACAGGCGCGTGTTTGTGTGAATTTTCCTCAAGCACAAGATGAATTGTTTCATTGTTTATTGGAGCAGCCATACAGTCTCATATGTGCACTTTCATGTGAAAAAAATTATAAGGTGTGTAAATAATTATCAATACTGCAGCTACAAAGTAATGGGGAGTGAGGTTGGCTTGCATGTCAAACAACAAGTTGGGGATTTAAACAGTATTTTCCGTCCTTGGCGACTCTTCCCTCCGTCGGAGTCCTTCAGGGGGAGTAAGGGGGGGGCAGAGGTCCTGAGGAAATCTTCTCATAGGCTGGCGGTGCATTGGGAACCTGGACAGAAGAATGCAAATCTGTTGGAGAATGATACGCTGGACTGTGTCGACAAAGTGCCCAAAACATAAAACTGAAGTTGGTCTCCCGACGGAGCGATAATGGAAGTCAGCGTGTTGATCTGACCCCCCCTTCATTTTTAGCCGCCCGTGCATGCAGGCCTCCCCTGGGAGCGAAATGTATTTAATACCTTCCGCTAGTCTGGTGACATAATAATCTCTCCCTCGGGCCTCCGCTGCTCCGGCCTCACGTGCTTCACACTGTGGTCAGATCAAGGCTTTGTGCTGAACAACTGCCTTCTGTCCTCAATGTCTGGCTGCAGAGAGTCTGCGATTGGGTAAGTAAACTTTGGAGTACTCTTTTTATTTTGTTATTCACGATAGTTGATTTATAACAAAGATTGGGAATGATTCACGTCAGAGATCACCAGAACCCCCGAGGCTTTGCCTGCACCAAGATTTGGAAAGCACCTATCTTGAGACACTTTTTCGAATCTAAATAGAAAATGACTCAAGGCTTTTAATTTGAAGGATCCTCTGCTGGTCAAAGTGTGCGTTCCTGCACGTTTGGCTTCACTGAAATGTGTTTGGTGACTCAAAGATAGAAGAGAGGGGTCCTCAGCCCTTTTTTTTTTGTTAGAGGCTGTTTGAAGGGGGGCTCCACAGCAGGTAAGGTTCAGCCTAACAAACAATCTCTCACCGCAGACCGGAAGCTGCCAAAGTCAGTGAGGGGCATCTTGTTGTCTGCCGATGGGCCCGCCTCTGAATACTGGCCTGCCGTGAAACCTGCCGATCCCGATCTGGGACTCTGCAAAAAACACAACAATCCAAAAGGAAACACAGTAAAAACAGTGCAAAGACACATTTAACCAAGAGACTTTCGCAGGTACAGTCGCAAAATGCGCATACAATGAAAAAGTTCTCACATTCATTCAACTGCGATATGGAGCTTAAATGTCTCACCCTGATTATTTTGTAGCCACTCCTCTTCTTGAAGTACCAGCAGCCCAGGATGAGGAGCGCTGCGAGGATGATCACCAGCAGAGCGATTCCCACCGCCCTGCGATGCACACGGCCAATCACATGGAGAGGCACAGACAAAGGCTGCTTAGTTTCATAGGGCACCTCAGAAAGCAGCCCAGTGACGGAGCACAAAGCTTCAGGAGAGGACAGGCAGTGGCTTAATCCAGCCCCCCCACCCCACCACCACCCCCCTCATCTCAGGACCGAACACTTACTCCTCAGCTCGGACGAATCCTCGTCTGCCGCTGGCAAAATAGATGTTGAAGTCTCCGCGAGGCATCCCGTCTGTGTGATTACACCTCATTAAGCTGCAGAACAGCAAGAAAAACTCATCGAAGTTACAAAAACAACATTTGAACAACAGTGAAATAACATCCATGAAGGAAATAGTGGGAAAACACTTTGTCAGGCTCCACCCACATTGTTTTTGAGCACTGGGTGTGTTGCTCCAATAAAAACACCATGAAAATTGAAAATCTTTCTCAGTCTACAAAATCAATGAAAGGGAAGTCTTGTGGACATATTATATCACTGTTTTAGTTCATCCTCAATTTGACTTCAGTTTTTTTCAACTGTTTTTTTTCCATTTATGAAAAAACAATAAAATTGGGGGGAAAAGTTCCAATGAAAGGTCACAGAGAGGATAGTTTGACCTCATGTTCAACTGAACAACAATTCATGATAAATAACAAATAACTTAGTGGTCTAAAACCTGCCTGGTAAAAAGCTCAGACTGCTTCATCAAAATGAATGAGGATGATTTTTGATATGTTTATGTTTGTTGACTGGAGTTAAACACAAGTTTTCTCTCTCTCTTCAGAAGCAACTGACTGAATCCATCAGTCTGTGCAGGATCACTTCTGACTACATGTTTTTGAACCATGTCCATGTGTGCAGCCTGTACTTGAGGCGATGCATTTCCTTTCAAAAACAAATACAATCATCCTTAGTTAGTTTTGCCTGGATTGTGTCCTGTAGGAACTAAATAAATCAACAGAGCGACAGACAGACCGCACAGCATCACCTGTGGCACTCAGAGATGCAAATAATCTGTTGATGCTGCGGGCAAACTGGCTGCAGCATCTGTCTGCAGCTTCACTTAAACCCATGAAAAATGTTAAAAACCGATGATCGGTGTCCTACCAGTGTGGAGTTTCAGCCTGCTGCGATGATCTTTTTTTCCGCCTTCAGAGAGAGAGAGAGAGAGAGACGGGCTGCGTCCGCGGAGCTCCGTGTTCCTGCGCTGCTCTGAGGTCCTTCTCCCCCTCTGCCGGGGAGCCGAGAGGGGCAGCAAAAACCCTCATGACCGTCACGGGTTAGAGACTCATGGTTAAACCCATTGAAGCGGAGTAATTACCGTGAAACCCCCGCGGCCCTGAACGCAACATTATTAACCACTCGTGAAACTCCGGGCGTCAGCTGCTGGCTCCTCATATGAAAGAGTGAGAGGGTGTGAGCTGGGCGGGGGGGCGGGGGGGGGTCCTCCAATTGCACATTCTCCATCAAATCTCCATCAAATTGACCAAAAAAAAACACCTTTATTCTAAAACATTGCTTTTATTTTGAAGGCTAGTGTTTGTGAGTGTGTCAACCAGTGTTGGGCATGTCCCAGAGTTTCCGTGGGCCATTTAATTACATGCAAACTCAGCACAGAAGCCCCCCCCCCCACCTGCGGCGGAGAGGGAAGCGCACGAACCACCGCGCGACGCTCTGCGGCTCCGCAACAGACACCGGAGCCATCACCAGCAATCGCAGTTCCACGACTCCCCGGTATTTTCTCATCACGCTGCTTGTGCGCGGAGCAGCTGCGCTTTCGAAAACGGGAGCAAATGGTTTCGATGAAAGCTTCGCGAAGCTGCCTCGAGTCCTTATCACACCACCTGCGCCCTCAAAGTGGACGCTGATGTCCGAGGACCGTGCGGCGGCGGAGGCATTCCTTCCCCTCCTTCTTATTACGTTGCTGCTTCTCCAGTATGTCGCTTTATCTTCATGATAGGTTCCCCTTTCATTCTGTTTCCTATTGCTGAGTTTGTGTGGGTGAAATCGAGCTGACACGTGTTGAATTTGCCCAATAAAGCCACCTCTCACAACCCAATGGACTTGTCACTGTCTGATTGGAATCAACTGGAATGAGTGTGTTTTTTTTCATTAGGGCTGTATGTTGTTTCTCCACAAGAGGGGGATCACGGCGCGTTGGATAAGATGACACAGAGTTAATGAATATCGAGCTGAAGTCCAGGGGGCTTTGTTTGTCTCATTAGCTCCTGAGTGATCATTTTCATAGGCCTGCATGCATGTTTCAAATCCCACATGCACGTTTCAGCCTGGTTGCACGTGAGAGGACCTGGTGGGGTGGTGGTGGTGGTGGACTTACACTTCACTGCGGCCGAGGCACGGTGAAGTTCGTGGTGGGAGGGAGTCAGCTGACTGGGTGACCGTTCATGTGTGTGATGTGGAGGAGAGTCCGCGTCACCTGTCACCTAAACAGACGCGACAGGTTGATTAGAGTTGAAACGTCACGTTGACAGAAATAAACAACAACTTACCTTCATGTAAACTTTTGTTATGCAAGTTAACGCAGAAACGTAGGTAAATAAAGAGTATTTGTGATGTTTCTTTTGTTGTTATTATTAATAATATTATTTTTTATTGCTCTGTTTAAAGCACCGGATGTTGACAACAAACGATTACGAAACAGTGACAATTGTTTTCACCGTGTTTGTTGTCTCTGAGGGGCGCCCGGAGGTGCTCGGAGGTCCTCTCCGGGCTATTTTTAGTAAGGTCATAAACGTGCGTTAGCTCCGTTAGCTCCTCGCCGGTAGAGAGGGGGGGGGTTATCGCCTAATTAACGATTCTTCTGGTCGGCATTTTGACTGGGAAAGCTGGAGAGGGGGGGAGAGACACCGTGTTTCCTCCCCCTTCACTCTCTCCTCTCGTCCCCCTATTGTTTTTAACCCCGAAAATTAACCGGTGGCCACCGACCTGAGCCTCTATCGCCTCATAAAACCGTCCAATAAAGCCGGTAGGCAGGGCTGCCCCCTCCCCCTCGCCCCCTCCTCCATACTGATATGCTCTCCGTGAGAAAGGAGAAGAAAAGCCCGGTGCCGTCGGGGGGGAGGTTCTGCCGCCGTGCTAGCCGTTACTCGGAGGAGCTGTTTGAACAGCGGGACAGAGAGGGAGCTAGAGCCTCCTCTCCAGCTCCAGCTGCCATCCTACTCCTGCTCCTCCCCCTCCTCCTCCTCCTCCTCCTTCTTCTCCTCCTCCTCCTCCACCTCCTCCTCCACCAGAACCACTTCTCTTTCTCATCACATCCAGAGGTAAATAAGCGACATTCAACAGTCACTGCCTCCTTTCAGGTACATTTTCTAGCCTCCCTGCGCGTCTTCGCTCTGTCACACAGCCGTTGGGGACCACCACCAGAATGGGCCAGGGGAGAAATTGTGATTTGTGATGGGGTCTGTGCTTTGTACCCCTACCTCCTTGGCGTCGGGTCGGGGTTACGCTTCCTTAGGCAAGTCCGAGGTCCACTTTGTGAGCTGTGGATGCGCCGGTGAAGGCCGGGGCGAACGCGAGGTGGAAATTTACACCGATACGCGTCCCTGTGTGACAGCGGGAGCGACATAGCGCGAGCGAGCCGCGGCTAACCGGGCTGGATGCACTCCTGGTGATGCTAGCTAAGGCAACTTACAGACCAGGCTACACCTAGCCAGTTAGCATACATTAGCTTCATCTCCAGTTGTTGCTAGCTGGCTAACCGGGAGTTGATTTCAGGCACTTTGCTAGGCGTCGAGACGCTGGTCGGCTTCCGCACCTGTGTATGAAAGCGTAAATAAGCACAATAATCGGGTCGTAATGCAGTTACAACTAATGTCAGGGCGAGCTAACGTCGCTGTGAGAGGTTCGGGCAGTCCCGTGAATTTGACACTGTCACTGTAACAAAAGAAGAATTTGACGTATGTATGAGCTGACAGTGAAAGGTTTTTATGGGTCGTATCTGGATTTTCTTCGGCGTGTCTCCGCAGAGACAAAGTGGAAATACTAATCCAGACATACGGACAGTCAGACAGACAGACAGACGGACCGACGCGAGAGATGGACAGACTCAAACACACAGATTCATGTCAACTTTTTAATGAGTAAATGCGTCCCAATCAACACCATAGAGCACAGGACAGTGTTTAGTGATGGCAGCTGAAGCTGTCGGTGCCTGATTCTTTCCCCTTGAAAACATGGTGGACTTAATTACTGTTTAAATGCCCACTGAGGTGTTTGTGTGTAGAAGCCATCATACTCCAGTTGTTATCTTCTCTGAACTCGTCTTTGGATGTTAAATTCTCATGGTATTTGCTTAAGAATTAATGTAACAAAACAGATAAAGTATGTTTTTCCAGTTTATTTCAAAATATACCTGTATGCCCATCACAGCGCACAGCAGGGAGGTGCATTGAAATATTACATGCATCTGTTTCCTCTGCAGATGTGCTTTGATTTTAGCAGGCTGAAAGTTTGTTTTGCTTCAGAACTGTGTATGTGCATTCAGTAAACTGGCTGAAGATGGCTTTTCCACCAGAATCTCAAAATATTCCAGTTTGAGTGCATTTGATATAGTTTAGTTTTTAAAATGCATGTTAAAACAGAGGCGAGTAAATGACAGGATTAAGTGTTCATGCCTGTCTCATTAGGCAAAACACAGAAGACCTGAGCAGAGAGAGAATTCACGCAGAACGGGAGAACGGGTACCAGGACGGAGGGTCGTTTTCTCCCCCAGAACTTTGAATCAATAACTGATAAAGACATGCCCAGGCTTGCTGCCCAGGGCCAGTGCAGAATGCCTACGTCAGAGGTAGAGTTATGCTGCCACAGTAATAATGCCCACTCACGGGCTGCCACTGTTTTGTTTCCCCCCGTCCTGGAGTTAGCGCCGCAGCTAACTACAAAACATCCTGCTGTGTTATCTCGAATGCTTATCCTCCACAGGAAGTGTTCAAAGTGGATATTCTGTGTCAGTGTTACATTTTCGCCACTCTTGTCTCTGCAGCACTTTGGAGATGTGACAAATCGGAAGAGACTGGTGATTTTAAGCAGCCTGTGCATTGACACGACCTCTTGACCTCATCTTCAGCATGAATGGTGATATGCCTCATGTTCCCATCACTACTCTTGCTGGAATTGCTAGCCTGACAGACTGTAAGTGCAACATCAACTCAACACATACAGGCACCTAAACACAGTGTAATGATTGTTACCCGAGTGCTCGATAGGATAAATTCGACTGACCAGTGGTTCCTAACTTGTTTACCCTGGAGCCCCCCCTCCCCAAACAAAATGACAATGTAGCCAACCAGTAGTAGACACACCCACTTTCACTTTCATTTAGGAAAGAGGATTTTTTTCCCCTGACAAATCTATTTAAAACAATCAGAGCAGGACTAGCCTCAGTCCCCCTTCTTCACATGATGGGAACCACTTTACTGCACTTGTTTTGGTTATGTTTGGTGTGCATTCTGCACTTTGTGAAACACCCATTTCATGTTGTGAAAATTTCCATTCATTCCTATTGAATAATTGTACTATTCTACATGTTTTAAGATGTCACTCTGTCAATCTTTTCTTCTCCCCCCCACCCCCCATCTTCTAATTTACATTTAAATGATCCTTTTAGTGTTGAACCAGCTGCCTTTGCCTTCTCCTCTCCCTGCCACCACCGCTAAAAGTCTTCTCTACAATGGGAGGATCTCCGACGAGGTCAGCAGCCTGCTGGTGTGCCGAGATGAGAATCTGGTGAATCAGCTGGCACATAGCCTTAACCAAGTGTCCACCGAACACATGTGAGTACCACTCACGCCACTCTTACTTACGTCCTTGTGAGCGGTTGGGCTTCCTGTTGATGCTTCACAGTGTCTGCTAAGGTGTGACATTGGTTACAATGGAAAGATGTGTTTGTGAGAGTGAGACTCTCAGCAATGGCGGCAGAGGTACATGGTGTTTAACTGCTTTAACAGATGAGTTAGGTCCTGTTTGGGTTCTACACAGTAAAAGTGGTGGAAGTTTGCCTGACTGCGGACTTTGCTTGTTGGTTGTTTTGCAGAGAGCTGAAGGACAACTTGGGAAACGATGAACCTGAGGGGGACATGCCGTTGCTTCTCCAAACCTTGCTGTCGAGGAACCCCAAAATCTTCAGGGACAAAAGTATGTCAACACAACGCCACCTTTCATGTGGTCAGAAGGAGGAAAAGAGGCACAATATGTGCTATAACCTATATGCGCACTGCAAAAAAAAGAGAAACATAATGCAAGAAATAATGTGTCCATACACCGCCGAGCAGATGCACGTTCTGCCTGACTCCTGTGTGAAAAAAGGGACTGAAGCTGTGGAGAAAGTTTAGCAATCGGAACCCATGATTGATTGTGGAAGAACT
>JAUESF010000085.1:1516314-1527654 GCA_032274765.1 Malacoctenus tetranemus
CTGAATTTCTTCACTATGCGTTCGAGCTGCTGGACAGTTCATGTTTAGTCCCTGTTTAACGAGGACGCCTCCTTTTCAATGGAGGATGTGAACCTATGGGATTTAGATGGATTGAATGAGCTCCACGAAGGGCTGACTCCAGCTTTCTTGGCCAGAGACCTGTTTTTCTGGCGCGGTTAGCTCGCTTTGTCACAAGGTGGCTCCTGGTTTTTAGTGCACTTTGGTCATTGTGTCTATAAATGACACTTTCCTCGCAGGTTAATTGTAGGGCCGACTGACATCAACAACGGCACGTCACACTGAACTTGAAGGATGGGCTGTCAGGAGGCTGCTCACACTCGCTCTCACACCAAAGAGGAGTGTTCTGGAGGGAGAAAGTAGCTGACCATTAGTTTGGTTTGTCCTTCTCAAGTGATACATCCTTTGATTTTGCCACAAAGGAAGCAGGTTTGTAACTCGTTCAGAGCAGCCTCTGGTCTGATTGTTGCTATGGACCTTGTTGTGGTGACGTCCGTCTCTGTTCCCTGATCACTTATTAATTTGGTTCGTCTCGGTGTCGGCGCCCGAGCCGAGCCGGTGAGCGACCGGAGCTGCAGCGAGCGCTCGCTCAGGCTGCTGCCAGCACGCAGCTGCTCTGAAGCACTCGTGTCCAGACAGGTGGTGAATTAGCAGGGAGGGCGGGCGGAGAGCCGGGGCCGCTGACTGAGCAATACACACACACACACGCGCACACACACACACACGGACAGTGCATTCCTCTGTCAGTCACACATCCACAGCGGCGGGGCAGAACAGAGCGTCCTTTTGTGGGACAATCCTTGTAATTCTGGGACACGAAACTCCAAAGGATCCCTGTGGGCGTGTGACTCCGCAGCGCTGCCGGCTCAGACCTGTGATTAATTCCTCTGACTGTCGTCGAACCTGAAGATGGAGGCACGGTGGCGTGTGCCCTGAAGATAACCTCCGTGCTGCTTGTAGCACCGCATTCTTCAGGAAGCGTTTTGAGCCTCTGAAAACTCACTGAAATGTATTTTATGGAACGACACGCAGACGTTTGATGGTTTTCACTCTGCTTGTTCTCTTCCAGATGACGTTCGATTTGTCGAGCAGCGTCACGCTGCTGTTTGACTTCTGGGATGTGCAGGGACCTGCAGGTGAGAGGTTGCCAGTCTCTCACAGGCTGTGATGAGCAACAAAAACACAACACAATAACTGTTTTGCATATAATCCCCAGCTAAAGACAACCTTATCTCTTCACTTCCTGTTCTGACAGCTAAATCTGTCCAACATGTAAAACCTCTGTCACTATCAGACTCTTGGCTTCTGATTTGTTTTGCTCTTGATCGACTGGTTCTTCCAGCTTCATATTCGACCCTTGGCAGTGGCAACAAAGCGTGTGTGTGTGTGCTTGTTGTCGTGCAGGGATGGTGCTGTCGGTGTTTGTGGTTTTGCTCCTGACCATCTTTTACGAGGTGCTGAAGGTTTGGCGGGTGTGGCTGTCGAGCAGCTCCAAGCTGGCCCGGGCCCAGCCGGCGTACGCCTCCACGCCGTCGCTGCGCAGCGACAGCACGTCCGTGCTGGAGAGCAGCCCCTCCGAGTCCTCGCTGACCCCCGTGGAGTCCCGCCCTCCCGCGCCTAGCAACAGGAACAGGTCGGTGTGAAGTCAGCCAGGTGTTGCAGCGTCCTCTACTCCCCCTCCCTCCCTCCCTCCCTCCCTCCCCGTTTTCCCTGGAATGGCTCGACTGCGTGTTGACACAAACGCTTAGTGAAGCATTAACCTGCTGCTTTACTTTAAAGGCAACATGGATGCAAATATCAGGAGGCTTTACTGGTTTACTGAGCTGCATCTGCTCGGAACTAATAGTCGACAACATGCAGGGTGGCTTCGGTTCTCACAGCTGTTCTACAGGTAGCAGGAGCAGAAAACTACATTGTGTCAATGAAGGTCAGCAGATTCATACACCCAGATTCCTTTCTGGAAGAGGCCTCTTGGGTTGAGCTGCTCTACCGAGCTTTACAATAGTCCCTTTGTGCTTCACCTTTGAGATGTGGTGTGTCCTTTCACCCGCAGTATGTTTTATCTTTACATCCCGAGTATAAAACCTCCCGTTCTCAGTTTCAAGTATCTCTTGAGGGAGTCGTTGGCTGACGGGCTCCTCCTCCTTCCTCTCTCCCTCTCTCTCCTCAGCTGGCTGCTGCACATCATCCAGACGGCGGTGCACATGCTGCAGGTGTCTCTGGGCTACATGCTGATGCTGTGCGTCATGTCGTACAACACCTGGATCTTCCTGGGAGTGATCGCCGGCTCCGTCCTCGGCTACTTCATCGCTTTCCCCCTGCTGGGTCAGATCTGAGCCGACAAAGACTTCAGGCTGGGAGGTCGGACCACTGGGAGGAGTGCTTCTTCTTTTGCTCTCGTGTGTAAGACCCCGCCCACATGGAGACGGGTTTCATTGTGGGGTAGGTGTGTTCACACAGAGAAGCTGAAAAGGACTCCGACAAGGGAATAATCCCGAACACCTTCCCCGACACGACGCCGTGTTTGTGAGGAAGGTTTCGCTAGAAAGTTTAGTTTTCGTCTCTGCGTGGGCGGGGCCTCGGCCTGATCAGAGGGAGACCCCTGCTTTAGCTGACTCGGGCTGGTACAAAAAGGGGAAATTCTACTGTACTCTGGATGATGAACTGCACAACACTAAGGGTCAAACTGGAGGAGTTACTGACATCATTGTATCGAGATTGCTCAGTTTTTGGACTTGAAACTGGAAATTTTAAACCTCAAACTGCCCCCAACGACAACAACAGTCTGTCAGTGTCTGAGACACGCTCTCGTCTCACTAAACTTGTCTAACTGAATACAGCCAGGTATGTATTGTACACAAGCAAGAATGAATGAAGTACTGCCTTGAAACTGAATGAGTATAAAGCCAGATGGATTATATAACTTTTGTCCTTTTTACTATAAGTGCCACATAACGTTACTCCAGTAATTCAATCATTAAAGTTGGTGTCATGCCACTGATGAGATTTTAAAAAACTGGTGCCGTCACTTTAAAAAAAGGTTTTCCTGCTGACTAATCTGGAGAGAGTCTGGAGTTTTCCACGTTTTGAAACAATCTGACCGTCTGCTGAGATTCGCAACAGGTCACAAGACGCCTCTCGGCCCGTTTGAGGAACCGTCGTCCTGTGGAAGTGCAGTGAAGTCAGATGATTCGTGGGCAATCATTGACGGAAGAACAAAGACCAGTCGGTGCCTTGCTGCTGAAGTTTCCTGTGGCCTTTCTTTCAGTTTCTGGAGCTGTAAACTGCTTTCATAACTGACACTAACACGCACTCAGATGTTACATGTTTTACTGCTCAGTAACTTCTAAGCGACTGTTTCTTGTTTGATTAAAAAAAAATGGACGATACAAGTACAAACAAGGCTGATGTGAAAGTTTTATTGAATGTTTCAATATGCATATTTGACAAAAGACAAGAATTTTACACTTAAGCTGGATGTCGCACATGTCAAACACTTTGCAGGTTTTCATAATAAATAAACAGGAAGACGAGGGCTTGGTGAAGGTCTGAGTCCCGACGGACGTGCCTCAGCGACAGTAGTGAAAACTACTCGTGATCTTGTGATAGCGTAGTGCAGAAAAACAAACGTGGTAACACCTCAGTTATTCTGAGACATTGTGTTTAGTGCTATGTTAAATAAAAACTGAGACACAAAATAACGTGTGTGCGCTTTATTTACAACAATCATCACCTGTTGTGCTAATTGGGAGTTTATTTACTCGCTCTATGCTCCTACACTCTATCCTAGGCGATTTCTTTGTCTTTTTTTCATAGATTTGCGATAATGACTTGAGTAGTTTAGTTCCTATTTAGTTTCTTTCTCTGAAAATCCCATTTTAAGGGCTTAAAAATGTGGTTACATTTGTTTTTGTATTAATCCTGAAGGCAACTATCAACACTTTTGTGTTGCTACAAGTCAAAAACATGGATATATCTTGGTCACCTCTAAAACTGCAGGTAAAAGTCACAAGACACAAATAAATTTGGTTTATTTTCAAACAGACAATGAATGTATTTAAATGGTCTGAGCCCCTCCGACTGTTGGTGTTGAAACATCGAGGCCATTTGCAAATACAGATTTTATACAGTTGAACTTTACAAATATACAAAAAAAGCTAGAGACGTTTAAAGTTCACCTGTAGCACCCTCTGCTGGCCAGACAGTGTATTGAGTAAAAAAAGGAGGCTCTTTTAGTTTCCAAGGTTCTTAATTTAACTAAATATATTCGACACAAGACAATTAAAAGCTAATGAAAGTTAAGTCCTGAAACTACTCAACACATTTGTGTTTTTATTTTGTCGAATGTTGACGTCTGAATTAGCTCAAAACGACTCCTGATGCGCTCGTTAAGTCAGAACGTACTTGTGCTTTCGAGTAACTTTTGTTACTTGCAGGCATTCAGATACGTGATTACAAAACCCTTCAAGAGAATATAAAAATAACACATCTCATGTTATTTCAGATCTCTAGAGTCCCACAATCTGCTCGTGGTAACTCCAAATCAAACTGCCAAAAACTGAAGAGTCTGATCGAGGGCAGAGATGGAAACTATAGTGACTCAAAGCTGCCACCTTGGGACCAAAAGTGGCATTACTTAAATCTTACATGACGTGTCGTCATAACTTGAAAACATTTACTAGGAGCTTGATGATCCTGAATAACGTTCGTCGCTGTGAGCTCCAAAAAAAAGGTTCATAAATATTAATTGGACGTAAAAAGCAACATAGAATAAAACCAATCACCAGGCTTTAGTCTGGAAAAGTACATGGATGGATGGAGACTTGGTTTAGAAGTGCAATATATACAACGATCACAAAAAGAAGGCGTTATTAAACCCTTATGTACATTTGATGTTCTCTCAGTGGAAGGAACGACACACAAGCAGTTCTCTGTTTCACGCCAACGTCATCTGTATGTCCTGGGGGTCGATGACTCGCTCCTGTCCGTTCAAGCCGTTGGCGACCGGCCTGGCTCCGCCCTCTTCCACCGCGTCGGCGGGCGGCGCCTGGGGCCCGCTGTTGTCACACGGGCCGGAGTCTGTGGCTGGCGGCGGCGCCGGGGACGACTCCGCAGCCACCACCGGCTCGTCCTCGTCCTCCTGCACGGCCATCTCGATCTCCTGGATGGCGCTCTTGATGGCCGCCTCCTCCTGCCGCTCCTTCTCCAGCTGCGGCTTGTGCAGCAGCTGCTGCAGCATGGACGCCGGCGAGGCCTTGTTCTGCGGGGACTTCGGGGACTTCGGGGGGACGTCCTCCACCACGGTGGTGACGTGCGTCACGTCCTCCTGCACGCCGTCCTCCAGCGTGATGGTGCCGGTGGTGGGCTTGGTGCCGTTGGTGGGCTCGCCCTCGTCCTCCTCCTCCTCCTCCTCCTCCACGGGTAGAATCACCTCCACCACCGGGTTGATCAGGCCCCTGATTTCGTGGATGCTGTCAGGAGACTTGGGGTCCTCCGGAGGTCCGAGGGCGTCCTCGTCGTCTTCGCCTCCCTCCTCGTCTTCGTCCTCGTCTTCCTCCAGCGCCTTCTTGCTCTCGGGCGCCTCCCCTTCCTCCTCTGGGATGAGCTCCACCCCGGGGACCTCCAGGCAGGACTCGTAGGGCAGAGGCACGCCGTCCAGGTTGATCATGGACACCACCTGTTTGCGCCTCCTGCCTGCAGACTTCCCTTCGACTCCGTCGCCCACCGGACTGTCCGGACTGTCGCCCCCGAACTTGGCGGCCCAGTCCACGGAGGGCGTGTCCTCCAGCAGGTGCAGGTTGGGGTCGCTGTTGGTGAGGATGATGCTGTCCCTGTAGAGGTTGTGCTTCCTCTGGACCGCCGCCTCTTTCACGGCTGGAACCAGGAAAGAAAACATGAACCTTTAAACTTCCTTCTGGGACATATCTGCTCTCAAGAACCTGATTTTTCAAAAGGAAGCAGTCAAATCGTTGCTCGCCACCACTCGCCACTTACCCATCATGATGTCTTTGGTGACGGACTGCAGCACCACCTCCTCGAACATGTTGTCCACCAGCAGAAAGCGCGAGCAGTCCTCGAAGATGAGCTCTTTGAAGCGAGGCAGCTCCTGGACAGGGAGGCAGATTTTCACTGTCATGGTTCGATTTCCAACACTTTATGGCTTCAGTTCAACAACATGCACGCAGCGCTTCACGTGGAGGTGCGGCGGCTGCAGAGCACCGACGCTGCGACTCACGGGCGAGCAGGACGGTGAGAGCTGCTGCAGCATGTAGGGGATGATGATCTGCAGCAGAGCCTCCCGGAAGAACTTCTTCCTCACGGTGCTGCTGTCGTAGTCGAACTTCTAACCGAGAAAATCCAGAAAAAACAGATGTCAATGACCTCGATTGTTTCACCAACTTCAAACTGGGAACCAATGCTATTTGTTTAAAACAACACACTCAGCTGTGGTTTAGCTGTTGGTTCAGTTGCGAGCAGCTTGAAAATATGCCACCACCATTTATCATGTGAGAGAACGAGTCAGTTTCTAAGCCAACTTCATTTGTTGCCACTCTTGTCGTGCCACAAACTCGCTTCCCATTATGTGTGTTTACTCTGACAGTTCCTCTTTCCAGCGCTCTCCTCATAAACTTTCCGAAACTTCGACTTTTTGGATTACATAATCATGGGTGGAGCAGAGAAATAAGACGCTCACCCAGTCAAGAAAAAGTTATTACCATCCTGTTTTGATCCTGTATAAATGACCTTAGTGTGTTTTTGACATCAGCTCGTGTTACCTTGAGGACCCGGTCTTGGCAGCGCTGGACAATCTTGACGGTGTCGTCGTCTCCCTGGTTCTCTAAAGACTGGTGCAGCAGCTGCTCAAATGTGTACACCGCATTGTCCATTTGCTGTTGAGGGAAGCAACAATAAGACTCACAAAGACGCTCCAGGCTGTACTCTTTCCATCCAGCAGGGGGCAGCAGAGGCTTCACTGATGGAGGGGAGGGTTGCTGACATGCTTGTGGTCTCAGCGTTTAGTGACGTCTTCACACTGCCGTGATACAGTAACGTTTCACTGGGAGGAGAAGGTTCGACGTGTCTCACCTCCCTCATGAGGATCTGAGCCCTGCTGACGAACACGGAGGTGCTGGCGATGTCCAGCCTCTCCTGCAGGCCCTCCAGGTTGAGCTCCTCCACCTTCTCGTAGCAGCTCTGCATCTTCACGGGGTGGAAGGCCAGCATGGACAGCCTCTCCATGTTCTGGGAGGAGCATCGACGCAAAGACAATCAGCTGGACGCTCAGCATCCGGCAGCGTGCAGCTGCAGGCACTCCCTGACGCGGCGTGCGTCTGATGATGCCACTCTAGCCTCACATGCGCGGCCGTGACTCACCTCTCCCAGCTTGTCTTTGTCCTCGTCGTTGAGGGAGTTCTTGCTGATCTCCACCAGCTCCCTGAAGAAGACGTCCCTGACCTCGGAGAAGCCGCGGCTGGTGGGCTCCATCAGCGCCTCCAGGATGGAGCTGATGTACGGCTGGACGTTGGTCCGCAGGAGCTCCTCCGCTTTGGGCATCACCATCGCTGAGGACATGGAGCGCGGTTAGTCTGTGCAGCTGGTGGGACACCGATCATAACGAGGAAGAAGAGCCGGTCGCAGCAGAGGGAAAAAAACAAAAAGCGATGGCCGAAAACTGTTGGTGCCAGAGAGCCATCACAGAGTCAGTGGAGTGGAATGAAATGCTCGGTATGCATGTCACCAAATGTGGGTAAACACTCAGTGTTGTCGTGAAAACCATCCAGATTTCTTTCATTTTTTTGATATCAACCCAGTTCCTCATATGAGCTGATGTTGCTTGAAAATCACCAAGTGGGAATTCCCAGCAACGGCTGAAAATTCCACCTGATGAAAATTTGAGATAATAACCAAAAGTGTTGTTTTCACTCATACGAGGCCACAGATGAAATCAGGACGTTGTTGTGATCTACTGACTCGACTCTTGCTCGCTACTGATGCAAAGCCAGTAAATCCTGACAATTCCTCCCTTTTTCGAGTCACTGATGCATCGGAATAAGTTAATCCTGTGTTTTTAACTATGAAAAGAATCTCACAGCTGGAACGCAGCGGCGCTTCTCTCAATAAAATCACCCTCCAACCTGCGATTAATCAAGCCAAAACTGGTCTCTCTGCATTAATCACTGCTGCAGTATCACTCACACGTGTGCACATGTGCGCTGTCAGATAAGGTGAAGCCGCATTGCTCGGTTCAGGTGGCGTGCGCTCCTCGCTCTTATCTGCTGGGTGAAGCCAGAGACGGCCCATGCAGCGCCGCCGCTGCTGGAATGCTGCCCGTCCACTTCACTCACAGGGACGCTGCGCACATGAATGAAACGAGCGGCCCGTGTGCCAGGGCAACGTCTGCAGCGAGCACGCACATGCCCGGACGCACGCTCCGGCGCTGCACAGCCCCGGGGATGACAGAGGTGGACGACAACAGCAACACAATGCGTGAAGTTGTGAGGACGAGGTGCGGAAAAGCCGACAAAGGAGCGCGTGAAACGTCCGATATCGGTGCTGACGGCCGAACAAGCCTCGCCGGACACCCGAGCCGGGCGGACAGTCGCAGGACAATGTGGAGCGAGCACGGGCTGGAGGAGATTGTGTTACAGTGCACGGTGCGTTCAAGTCCCTCTGCATCGCGTGTTGGCAGTGAATGTGCTCCGAGGTCAACTTTGGCTTTCTGTTTGTAGGGGTGAAGAAAAAACATGACTTATGATTCTTCTGAATTTTCATTATTCTTGAGTGAAGTAGTTCCTAGAAATGGAGAGTGGGGGCGCCAGAGAGCTGCAGTGATGGGGAGTGATGAAAGGAAAAACGTGGCGTAGGGTCTGTTTTTTATGTCTTTTATACTGATTTGTAAAAACGATGAAATTTACAACCTTGAATTCAAATTTTTTTAAAAACTGGAATTAATTAAATGAACTTTTGAAATGATGAAAAAAATGACGGCACAACTCCAAATACAGCTGTTATTATAACAGCTGCAGAATAGGCATAAAACCTTAAAAGACTCCTTTGATATTTCAAATTAAAAGCATGGTAAAAAAAGTCATGCGCTGATTCCCAGAAGTAGCAGAGAGAAGAAAGGTTTGTACGTTGTCATCGGTTCACCTCTGATCTTGTTGCTGACGTGCTCCTTCGACGTGACGATCTGGTCCATGTCCGTTCGCAGTCTGGCGTCCAGAGACGCTTTTTGGGCCTCGCAGGACTGCACCAGCGCGCCGTACTCGCCGGCGGTCTGAGACGCCACCTGTCTGTATATGGCGTCAGAGATCTGGAGGGGGGAGGGGCAATGAGGGGGGGACGTCGGATAAGCTCGACAGGTTGGGAAACTGTCCTGAGTCGAGGACTGACGGAGACTCACCAGCATCCAGTGTCTCTGCTTCTGCTGCATCTTCCCCTTCAGACGAGGGCCAATCAGGTTCCTGACTTGGGGGTGGAGCGTCTCCATCACCAGATTGGCCAAAATCTACGAAAACAAAAACGAAATTCAATCGAAAACATGTATCACTTTTGTTATTTGTTGGGATGATTTGAATTCTTTTTACTCTGGTCGTCTCCAACCAATAGATGCTTTTCATTCCAGCCACAGAAATAACAAACAAAACCCTCCTGAGGGTGCTGCCACTTTTTCCAGCCTGGTTGGGTGGAAACAGTGGCGCGATTGAGAAGGTGCACAGCTGGATGCAGAGTGGCAGGAAGGCTGCTTGGAGTGGCACTGCCCTAACAGGCTCCAACTGTGCTCGGCTCAACATTTAGGGACGGGTGTTGCTGGGAGATGAACGGCTCCGACAAAAGCACAACACACTTTATTCACAGTGACGCACAACACAAAGGCTGTTGTTGATGTAAAAAGTTGTTGGTTTAGAAATAGTGAGTTCAAAAGTCTTTGTTCTGCGTTTGTTTCACACCGGTAACTGTGATGTCGACTAACTTATTAGTGACCACGATGAAATATTCCAAACGCACCTTTTGTGTGAAACTAATTCAGTTTGATACAATGAGTACAAAAACTAATGAGGCTTCAGAAAACTCATTACTCAGTCCTGTGTGTGTGCGTGTGTGTTTTTGCGAGTGTGGCTGAGTAAACACAGGGGGCTTTACACTGTTTAGGGGGCCGAGGTCTCACACAAAGGCGGCTGCCATGAACACAGAGCAGGTACGAAGCTTACAGCAGTGGCTGAAAGAGACCCATTCACAGGAGGTGTGTCCCTGTGAATGCTGGTATGTGTGTCGGGGTCTTGTCGCTGGTGGCGGTGGTCTCTTTGAAGGGTTTTGTGTAGGTAGGAGGGCGTGTGTTCGTGAGGAGGAGGGTTTTTAGGTTGGGCTATGAACTCTGAGAAAAGGGCTTTCTCCTGGCAGGCAGCGCTCAGCCCCAAACATCACGACTTCCTTATTTGGATGTTGTGTGTGTTCACAGGTCGTGTGTACAAGAAGAGGAGACGGGGGGGGTTCTGACCTGTGGGGGCTCCCCACACATCATGTCCCAGGTGCCGTGGTGTCCTTTGGCTTGTCTGTAGAGCCTCACAGAGTCAGTGAAGGCCGGTGTCTGGACAGTGCAGTCCTCTGGAAGACCTGTTGGGGGCAGAACACCAAAAAACAACCAATAAAACATCAAGAAATAAGGCATTTTTCTCTGTTTTGGAAACATTACAACCAAGTATTATAACAAGAAACTAAAAAGAAACAATTAATCGCTCGCTGCTTGGAAAAAGTGATGTGAATTACTTGTATTTGGCTTCAGTGTAACAGTATATGTGCTAATGCTACAGACAGCAGGACGGAGAGAGACAGCAGCTCTGCGGTGACAGTCCAGTATGGAAACGCTCTGCATCTGCGTCAGCGTGATCCTCAGCTGGGAAGAATTTGGCCTCTGCTTCACACTGGGCCTCCTGTTACACGCGACGGTGTCATCCTTCAAAACAGGAAGTTGTCGGTTTGTTGGAGGACAGATTTCATTCGGTCGCTATGGTTACAGCCCCTCCCAGCGCGCCGGACAATAGCGGCCGCCCAGAGAGCGCCGGCGTGCGCTTTTTAGGAAGTTTGCTCTTATCATGTGGTCGCGTCCGAGTGATGAAAATACACGGGGTGGCGAGGGGCCACGCCCTACGGGCCGGGGCAGCGAGGGTCACGCAGCCCACACGAAAAGGGACAAACAGGTGAATGAAACAAACACACCCATAATTAGACACTAGTCCTTCTGAGCAGTTGTTTCTTTAAATAAAAGTGACGGATGGCCACAAAGACATGAATAATGACCAGAAAAGGGATGAAAACAACCAC
>JAUESF010000085.1:1600445-1615218 GCA_032274765.1 Malacoctenus tetranemus
GGAGACATAAAGTTACTGTGAGCATGTTTACGTTTGTCGCCTCGGCTCCGTCTGACAGTGAGGTGCTGTAGAGACTCCAGCGTCCCTAACAGTGTCTTTGAGTGTCCTGGACACCCAAGGTGAACTGGAGCACTACCCTGCCCGAATCCTAATCACTGCGATGCTTACCAAGAGAATTCCTCTGAAGGGTCCGTGTCTCGGTTACTTAACTCAAGGGCACGGCGAAGTGAACTGCCTGGACCGCGTGGGACATGTGAGCAGCCCGGCTGTCTCTGGCTGACGTATTGGAGGGCAGAGCGGCTCTCGCGGGTGCTAATGGAATCGGGTGTCGCTCGATGGGAGTGGAATACCTGCGGTCTCCCGTAACAAGGTCTGGCGCAGGAAGCAGCGCGTGCGGACGGAGTGGAAAGGCGCTTTTACAGTAAAGGCCGCAGATCTGGTGACGCCGCCCCCTCTGCTGGACGCGGTCCATCCCTGAGGTCATTCATCGGCCGGGCTTGTTTTTTAATGCCAGATAAGCTGATTGGTGCTTTTATCGCGGTGACAAACAACATCGCTGATGACCACGGCCCAGGTCGGATCGATACGGAGCAAATCAGATAAAGTCGGATCAAAGACGGGCCCAGCTAAATGTCACAGACCTTATCTTTGCAATAACTTGACTACGCTTAACAATGCAGAGCAGAAAAATAGACTGAGATAAAGCTGGAGTGGCCACGATATAGGAGACTACACTCTTCTAGGCACTGCTGATCACACTGTGACCTTCTAATGCGTCCAACAGCACCATCCTTTCAACTTCCAGCACATCTCACTCGTCAGGAGCCCAGCAGAGCCTCTCCACAGGCTCTACGTAAAGGCCCCCGGAAACAAACTGCTCCTAAGAGACCCACATGGTGGTGGGAACCCTCTTTGTACCAACAAGCAAACAACAGGGATGACTAATCCCCCTGGATTCAAAGAGGCTGCTGGAAAAAAAAATGAAGCGGAAGAGTGCACGCTGGCCTGAAATGATCTACTCTGATGTGCTAAAAACAGTCTGCAGCAATTTGGAGGAACAAACAGGTGCAGCCAGCTCATCCATGGGTTTATTTTTTGAAGGTTGTCGACAGGAAGTTGACAATTTGTATTGGAATCATGTCCAGAGGTTCTTTTTCCACGTCGCTTCATACAATACACTATCAGTGGTTTCCAATCAATGTTTTTTTTGCCTCTAAGTGAAACAAACAAGACAGTCAAGCCAAAAAAATGGAAACAATTGCCAACAAGATACAAAACAGCAACTTTCAAAATAAAAGCACTGTGCAGTCTTTCCAGAGTGTAGTGAGTATCTTTCTTTTCTTTAACAGCCTTCGAACAGTCAAAGCTTGCTGTGGTGCTGATTCACGGTGATTCCTCACCTATGCGCCCTCCATTTGTGGACTTTATTTTCCCTCACAATGAACTGGGACTCTTAGCTGAAAAAATACCAACACGCAGAAGGAACGGAGGGGAAATCGCCATGCCAACGCTATAAAAACCTGGCTGCACATGAAGGTGGCACGGATTGGCTGTGACCTTGCAGGGCGGCTCTTGGTATTAAAACCTGAGGCTTACACAGAGAAGGCCGTGTGTAATATTACAACCTCAGAGAGACCCAATAAATTTGCTTTTCAACTCCGTCATCAACTTCCACCCGACAGGACTTGCGAGGAGCCTTATAAAGTTAACATAAAGACCCTCAAGTCCCGGTCATATTTACTACAACAGCTCCTCTGTGCACAATGATGCCTTCAGGTACTCTTACCTTCAAGGGAGGGTAAATATGTGAGAGTTTATAGACAATACAAGCTGTATATTCAGTCAGAAATACGAGCTTCTTCAGAGGAAATATGCTTCGGTGGTGGAGGCGGATGTTGACGAATGTCTGAAGACTGAGCTCAGAATAGCTTCACTGTGCGCACATCACCGACCAATAAAATTGACTGCTTGCTTATCTCAATTAGAGGCCACTAATCAACCTCAGTGAAGAAATGGCAACTGGATGTTCAACTAGGATTGTAATTGATTGGTTTCACCAGCAGTAATTTTGCTAAAACTAACTGTGTGTGATTCTGTTTCAATAATTTTTCACCAAATTCTGAACGGAAGAGAAGCAACACTCCAAAAGACGCTCGAGCTCGGATCAAGTGGGGCTTTTTTCCAAGCTCAGAGAAGGTTTCATCGAAAAGGAAACACATGACCTTTTGATTACCTCATATCAAAATGCATGTCTGCTGCAAGCGACTGATGGCATTTATTATACAGCTCACTGATAAATAGAAACAGAGATAATATGTGTAAAACCCAAAGTGAGGGCAGACTGAAGGGATTTGGCCTTTTCTTTGAAGTGATTTTTATGCATTTTATGTCGGAGCGAAAATGTTTATTTTATGACATTCGTGCACTTTTCTGAATTTATTGCACCATAAACCTGAGGACTTTATGACTAAAGTGCAGTCACATGTAGTTACTTAAAGCTGACACACTGAGTTAGGGAAAAGAAGGTATTTATGCAGGAACCTGCAAAGAGAAGAGGTAGAAAATGGCTTAATGGCAGGTGTTGACACACACACCATTAGACTCACTGTAGATCTTTGCCGTCACAGTATCAGGCTACCTGCAGGTTTGGCTTTCCAGGACACATTTTTTAGGAGGTGAAGGTCCGAGACTGAAACATAAAATTCCCCCTCGTCTTCAGAGGTGACCGAAGGACGACCAGTAAAACCTGACCAGGAAATAGATGTCACCTGCTAGTTATAGGGGGATGGAGCAGATCCCATCATGGAAGCCTGACCATGACAATAACCTTTGATTGGATCATGTACGTAATAGAAAACCCAAGTGAAGAAAATAAAACGGGTGAGTTGTGAGCAGTTTTGTCGGACCTGGTTAACTGTACAGGGTTCAGGGACGACCCGCTGAGGCGTGTGGGAAGAGGGATTGCAGTAATCGAGAAGGGGTGAGGATGATGGTGATGATGATGATGATGTAAGCCTCAGGTTGAGGTCAAGCATGGTCTGTTTTCATCTGGGAGTGCATTAGTGCCTGCCTGAAAAACGCTGACTCAGACAGCCAAGCGTTTGGTCGTCCACTGCATCAACCATCACAATGATTTGCGGAGCGTCTGGGTAGTCAAGTCACAGGCTATGATACTTTTGTTTCTAAAGCTGGAAAGGGTGATCCACGAAGTGTTTCACTTTTCTCATAACACTAACTTGTCGTTGACCCTTCCTGTTGAGCCTGAGCTGCAGAGGAGCGGCTGAGGATCAAAGACAGCGTTTGCATTTTTATCAAGTCTCACTAAGCAAAGTTCAGTTACATCCAAACCACCACACGGTTGTTGACACAGTATAAATGCTGCCTGCTCACCGCACCAACTCCAGACCCCTTGAGGGAACGGGCCTTGATCCGTTCCCAAACAAACTCCTGTGCAGTCGGACTGAGCTACAAACACGGCAGCCACCCAAACATGTCCTGAAGGACCAAACAGGAAATGTGACGGCTTGGAACTGCCGTCTTCCCGCAGCGGATCTTCATTGGTGTGTGATGAAGGAATTCTGGCTTCTGTTTTGACACCTTTATAGATACATTTTATAGACAATAAAAATACCACCAACATTTGAACAGATTGCGTTTTCTTGCGTCTTTTTTTTCTAAAGCTAAATGTATAAGTGTTCTTTGTGCGTTCCAGTCTTTACGTCGTAACATTGGTGCTGCTCATCAGTGCAGATGAGTGAGCGTCTGACAGGCAGGATCTGTTGGTTTTCCAATCACACTCTGTCGAGCACCGTGCCCAATCAAGCACAATCACCACCGCGGTGCCAGCTGACGACTGGCAGAGCTGAGGCCCGGATTAGTGGGACTGGTTTCATTTATCGTATGAAAAAAAAAAAAGGCAGCAAACAGCCCGGAAGACGCATCCATGCTTCAATGACTGGAATCAGTCACATCAGTAAAGCAGTCCGCGAGATTAGCTCTATACGTCAAGAGAGTTCAAAATAAACCCAGTAACAAGCGTGCAAATTAAAAATAAAACGGTGTGTTGCGGTTTGCTGTAAATCCTCCATATTGTTTTTTTTTCTGCAGCGCACTCTTCAATCAGAAAGCAGCACAGCAGCTGGAAGAGGATTAGCAACACATAATTGCTTTCCTTATTCACTCCTGCACTATTAATACGAAAATATAGACTGCTGTCCACCGTTTTGGGCTTGACAATCTTTATTTTTGTGCATATTTATCAAGGTTTAGATCAATAGAGTCTGAAAAGGTAGATGCAGTGTAGAAAAACACTGCTGGTACTTACCATCCAACTCTTCCAGTTTAAAGTATTGTCCAATCACCGAAAACTCTCATCTCGTCTTATATCAAGTTGCTGAAAGATCTGAAGCCAACAATGGTGCAGGAAATATTGTTGATTTGCAGCTCCCTGTTTTACTCAGGCAGTTCTTTGCTGTTTGTTGAGGCTGTAATACTGCACAACAAATCAATTGCTAATTCAGAATGTACCTGAAGATGTTATATCGAGCGGACAAAGTGATCATGGAGCAATAACATTATAGACTTTCAAATTTGTCTGTTGCCAGGCTGTTATTCAATTACTTTTAAATTTAAGGGAATTACATTGAGTGAAACGTCTGCCGGCTGCGCCTGATAGTTTTCAGCTTCGAGCAGCAGCGGTCTCTTTTAACTGCTGCTTAGTTTTAGTAAAACGACTCGATGCTCCTCAGATGATCCCATTCAGGCTATCGCTTTGCACCGTTATCAACATTCATGAGCAGTGTGCTGACCGAGCCCACTTAAATGAGCGCATACCTTTGAATTTAAGTGATTCTCAACTCCATCAAGTAGATTGTGTTTGAATGGTTAGAGCAATATTTACCCCGGCGATTTGCAGTAATACATTTTCCTCGTTCATTTGCTCCAGATAAAGTGTTGGAATGGGGTCAGAGCTGAATTAACGATTGAGAACTGCTGTGTGACCTATCCCTAATTAATTAGCTTATCGGCCTGGTTTGGCCTTTGGGCTGCAATTATATGACAGGGGGTATCAGAAGGAGGATTGGGTGGGGGTGGGGTGGGTGGGTGGGTGGTGGAGGTTGAGCTGTGGAAGTGGAGGGGCGTATGATGCTGCCGCTGGGACTCGACACCGAGGAAACGACGGAAAAACGATGTGATAAACACAAGCCTCTTTGCCTGTTTAAGCAGCACAATCACCAGCAGATCATTCTAATAAAGATTAATATATGTTGCAAGGGTGTGTTGACACAGTGGGAGGGTAAAAGAAAAGCTGCATGGCTCACAAAGACAAGCTGCAGAGCTGTGAATTATCACCTTTATCCTTTCTGCTGAGCCCCAAAGCACCGCTGCTATATATCTTACCCCTTAATGATGCCTCCTCTTTGTGTCCCTTTCCCTCTCACACACACATGCACTATCTCAAATATAAAGTTCATGAGACCTATAGACCGTTTCCTCTGGTCCTGGTTTATTTTTAACTAATAATTGGGTCACTCAAGAGGTTCAAAGAGACAGTTTGTGTGTTTGTAGTTGGGTCAGGGGGAGCAGTGTCATGTCAAAAGAAGAGCTAGCTTTGCCACCAAAAACATTGTAGTGCATTGTAACCGTACAACAGTGACATTTCTCGTGCCATATCTGTAAGACTCGATCCAAGATATGAATCTGATTACACCAATTGGCTCAAATTGGAGAGGAAAATCAAAGAGCAGGCAAGAACCACCAGCCATCGACACAGCTCACACTGCGTGCATTCCTACACACACCTCAGAGGGAACGCACGCCACCAGGATATACGCGTGCACACACAAAATGACTTTCCTCCCTATAGGATTGTTTGATCAAGCAGATCAAAAAAGATCAAAAGGTAGCACTTTCATCTAATAACATGAATTTGATCAAGGTCAGGCTATAGGACGGGGGCTGAAAATGGGCACGCAGCATGGCTCAGAACGGAAGATAGCACACCAATAATATCCTGCAGGTGACACCTAAATATCAGGAGGAGAGAATCAAATACAATCCCCCTCAGTGTCAATCAGGGCTGCCTGATAAAGGACAGTGGAGAGGGTTAGCACACACTGACAACTATCATGGCGGTGCATATTAGACAGCTCTCTGTTCTATTTACCTCACTGCACTGATTTCTCACTTTGTGGTAGGATAAACACAACTGACTTCTGTGTGCTCCCGCTGCGTGTTTCATTGTGAACTGAAGCTAAAACCCCTGTCAAAGCTTTCGTCCACTTTATCTAACAAGCTGCAAACATACAAATATTATAGTGGCGTATTGTGTCTTATAGCAACACAAAGCAAAACCCTTTCTTTGATTGAATGCTGTGATGTAAGACTGTGCATGCGCTCACACACAGCAGCCAAATAAATCCTGGATTTCTGGCCAAAACACAATTATCTCTTTGAAGGAGGGAGCTGCTGCTCCTTCTGCAACATTTACAAACCACAAAAACTTCGTGAGGGATGTTTGAGGTCTACTGCCTCATCACAGATAGGAAACGTCTCATTATGATTGCGAATCGTTTCTGAGAAATCCTTCGGACAGATTTTTGTCTAGAATTTGAAGCTTTGGTGTGTTTTTGCTTGGCGGTGGGACGTGGACGCTGAGCCGGGTGATGTGAAAACTTGTAAAAGCTCAGGTGTTCTGCCAGCTCAATTTACAAAGACACCGGTGGCAACTGCAACATCAAAAGGCCAAAAATCCAACCCCAGACTCCTGTCACGTCACCTCGATTTCACAGCGAACTGCCAGATAAATCCGAAATGCCGAGTAAACAATCTAGGAGGCATTTTCTTCACAAATGGAAGAGATCCCATGCATGAAGCTCCTGAGATTGGAGAAAGTAAATATTTTGGAGAAAATTCAAGAGAGTTACCTTCCAACAGAGGAAAAAAATTGTAAACCAGTATTTGGGGGTACTGGGAAGTTAACACTGCTTCCCCTCTCCTGTTTTGGTGGGTTGAATTGATGGACATCAAATGGAAATGATGTTTCTTTTGTTGTTGCGGGGTAAAAACATTAAGCTCCTGATTGGCTGTTCAGCGGTGTCCCTAAGCGTTGCATCTCAGCTTTCTAGTTTTGACAAAAAAAAGAGAAAAAAAGAATCACACTGCTCCTGTGCACACCAGCAGTGTGTAGTATGACTAACAGGTCAAAACAAAGTCTCTAAATTACCTTTAAACCCTCTTCTGGTTGAAATCTGGAGGAAATGTGTCCCTCTTCCCTTCAAAATACCTCCTATTGCCATTTCCTCCCTCTCTTTCTCTCTGTTCGCTCTCGCAGCGACGCTACGTGGCCTTTCTGCTCTGTCAGGAGAGTACTGTCCATCAGGGGTGCCCTAATGAAAAGTGAGCTCTCCCTCTCACCTTCCTCCTCCCTTCTCACTTTCACTGCTGTCAGCTGCCGTCTCTTCTAACTTTCTTCTCATTCCTTTCCGCGCCACGCTCTCTCTTGGCCGCGCAAAGTCACAGCCAAAGTCAACAATAAGGACGGTGGAGTTTATGGCGAGCGAATAAAGGTCAGCATGGTGTGGCGGGGTAATGACACAGTATCTGGTTTAATTATTGATTTTATTGTTGACTATGATCGCTGCACTCAGCCCACTAACCACAAAGTGAAAGAAATGAGATGTTGTTAATTCACTCTATTACGTGAAATCCCAAGTGGTCCTATTAGCCTAAGTTTGAACTTTGTGTGTTGTTTAACCCTTTCAGCACCGGAGGAAACTGACTACACATCCAAAATCTGAATTCATTGCTTTCATTTAGCATTGAGATCGCTTGCTTGTTGTTTTTTGTGGACTTTCTTGTGACACAGTGACGTGAAGCCATAAGAGCATCAGTGTGACAGGTAAAAGGTGAAACTTGACAGCTACAGACCCCCCCACCCCCACCCCACCCACCCACCCAATTAAAAGCAAAGTGAAAGCTTTGAAACGAGAGCGACTGGTGACTGGTGGCATCTGCATCGTCTCTCTTTTCCGCAGCATTCTCTAGGGCAGCGGTGCCATTAGCAGAAAATTGGACAGGCAGAGAGATAATCGTGCCCTTTGAGAAACACTGCACGCACTGCACACACATATCCGTAATCCTGTATTTAGTACAACACACCCACACACGCACGCACGTAGAAAAAAGAGGAAATTGCTTGTGACTCTCACCTTTCCTGCAGCAGATGCTCCTTGGTCCACAGAGAAGCTGCAGAGAAGCACATGAAAAAGGACCAATTACTCAAAGAGGGTCAGCTCAGCCACAGAGACGAGTTCAGGGGTCCTCATGTGTGCACATGCAGTCATGGACTGCTCTTGTTTAAAAGCCTAAAATGTCATTTTCAATAGAAACACGCCACCCCAGTATCTGTCTGTGTACAAGCCAACCACAAAGGAAAAGGAAGAGATAAATGGACACACAGCTGATTCATGACAAACACAACACATCCTCATAGGATGAAGGGATGATGAATCAAAATAGCAGGAGGACAGAAAATCCCAAACACTTCAAGTAAGTCTGAATAAAATAGGAAGTCTCACTAAATCTGGGCCCCAAGACTTTCCAGCTGTTCTGCAGTGCACGTCTCATTGTGCATGTACTACAGAACATCAGCCTGTGCAAACTGTATGAGCGACGACATGGTTGAATACAGAACATCCAGTCCACTTACACACAAACACTTCAGAGCTTGTAATGGAAAAGCAGATTTGGAATATCTTGACGGACAGCAGTTCATCCTTTTGGGATCTATTCTGCCTTCATCAAAGGCTGATGAACACGTTGTACGAGGGATTTTTTTTGAGTCCTCGTCATGGTTTTATCTGGCCTGAAGCGGCTCTCTGTGCAGAGAGGCTGCTTCAGTGGAAATGTGAGGCGTGCATGTCTTCCAGCCAGGTTTCCCAGTACATTTAAAGCAGAGCCACCACAATGCATGTCGCGGAGAGAAAACCCACCAACGCTTTCCCTCGCTCTCTGTTCCTCTCTCTCCTGAGATCATAAATGAAAAAGATGTTGGAGACATGTGTGATCCCCCCCCTCCTGTATTCCTGCATGTGTGAAATGACTTGAGTAGAAGTCTTCACATCCTCGAGCGCCCACAAAATGAAAAGCCTCTAAATCCACGAGCAAATGTGACAGCTGGAAGAGCCACCTCAGGGGTCCAGAAAAACAAAGAAAGCTGAATTTAACCGGCTCTTTAGAAATACTGCGATCCCAACTGCAGCCGTACAATTAAAAGAGAAAAGTCTGTGTTCAAACCTCGTTTTGGGATTCAAATTCAATTAACCCGGTCGACTTCAGAGACCGAATGAGACTTTCTCTTTTTTTTTTCCTCACTGATGTTTTTTAATGTCTCCTCCCTGGATGCTGCCTTTGTGATGTGGGATAATTGTCAGAGTTTAAGGACAGGACATTTAGAAAACTGAACGTGCGCAGCACTCTGAGCTCGCCCACTTCAAATATGCAAATTTCGGCAATAACACAAGCAGCTGCAACTTCACCTGACATCCTAACTTGATTACCAGCCCCTGATCCAGTTACTGTCGTTGGAAGTTAGGACAGATATTAGAAAAATACATCATCCATTTATAGAAATCTATATCAGTGTAATGTCAGTGCAGTCAGCAAAAGTCAGGACATCTCTTTGAAATCATCTAAATCAAAAGGACCAGAATGAAGTGAAGAAACAGAGATCTCTGCGTTTGTGCTCTATTAATTACATGAGAAAATCATCTTGGCATTTGCATCAGCTTTTAATTTGGTGGGTGGTGGTTTTATTTTTGATCGTGAGCTGCAGAGGAGAAGATCAGTTGGTATTTCGAGAGCAGCTGGAGTTTCTTCACGCGAGTCTCGTCAAAGAACAACAATAAATTGTTCTTTTCGATCCATCTGTGAAGTCGGAAGTTCGGCTTATTTTCTGTGCTGAGTGGTATTAATGGAGCGGGCTGCTTTTTGTCCTCAGCCGAACAAAGGGCCTCATGTAATAAGTGATTCAAAAGCTACAAACAAGTCAAACTGTAATCCATTACCTCTCAAATGAACAATTATGTTAGCTCTATTTTAATGCAGTGGCAAATTATGGGCTCACATTTGATGGCAGCCTTTAAATGCTGCCTTTGTTACCTGCTCTGAGGCAAAGGTGGTCGCTGAAGTTGATGAAGTCGTCTTCTTTTCTGACAAGAAGATTAGGTTGAGATGATATCTCTCTCCTATTTGAACGATAAATCAAAGCTACGGGTGCTAAAGAACCCCTCAACATTAACACAAAGAAAATCATCTTGTTGCAGTCGGAGTCAGTAAAACAAACAGAAGTCCAGCACCATTTCTGTTTATGACATGATCATTAACGGAACAAATAGAAGAAATGTCAGTCAGAAGTTCAGTTTCATGCTCGGTGCTCACCCTGCCACGCTGCTGTTTGCGGAGCTCTCGCCGATCTGCGAGCTGGCGATCCACTTGGTCTCCCCCACCACCGTCCTGGCGTGCGGCAGCCGCCCGACGTCCTTCACCGTCATCATCAGGTGCCGCGAGGACTTGAGGACGCGGACGGCCTCGTCGTGCGGGATGCTCAGGAAGCTGCGGCCGTTCACCTCCAGGATCTGGTCGCCGACCTGCAGGGAGGGGACGGAACAGAGAGGTGCGACGGGTGGGACAGAGCAAGGCGGCGAGGATGGATCGGGCAGAGACTGTTGCATGCGAAGGTTCAAGGTTGAAGGTTCAGACAGAGGTTATGTCACAGGTGGAGGCGGTAGAAGAAAGGATTAGAGCTGTGTCGTGCTCAGTGAGTGAAGTGAACAGAAATCATCACACACAGAAGACAGAAGTCCTTTCAGACTGAGCAGTAAATCCTGAAGCTGTTTAATTTGTAGTAGAAAATATTTCTGATATGTCGTTTCAGGTTCAGCCAGGAGGAGGCTGCAGAACAGAAAGGATCAGGTCCATACAAAACTCCAGCAGCCACCATCTCCCATCATAATGAGCTCACCCCTCCATGGTGCACGGACCCTCATCTGTGGGGAGGGAAGATGAAGCACCAGCACCTCAATCTCACAGACAACCTCTTGATCTCTACATCTGTCTTGCATGAAGTCATCCCACTGCTATCAATCATACATACCGATACTGTCTGTTCGAAAAGGTGTCCGCACAAATCTGCTGGATGATTTTCAGGTTTACACACAAACCTCAAGTTCCTGGAAACTCCTAAATATTGCAGGATGCATCCGCAGGAAAGTGAACCGCTTCTCACCTTTACTTCAAAACTGATGATCCTCCCTGAGCTGATGCAAATAACTCTAAATAATAGTCTTTTCAAGCCACTTCTATCATGCAACTTGCATCACTTCTTTAGGATCATATCCTATTTTGGTGCACGTTGCTGGCAACGCACTCAACATGAGCAAATGTACAAATACATAAATCGGTCCGAATAGGGTAGCAGATCAAATCATCAGAAATCTTAAGTCTAAATCACAGTAACCATGGCAACAATGAACAATCTGCCACCTAAACGTAAAGGAGCGCTGGCCTGAGGCTGGGAAAATAAAAACGCTGGGTAATGCGTCCGTCTCATTGCTTCAAACAGAGTCTATCACCTTTATCTCTCTCTACAACTGTGTCATAAATTAGTCACTGAAAATGAGCTGGCCACTCCAAACAGCGGAGCCGCTGTGATTGTGAATTGCTCGCTCCGGCATTCAAGCTTGACATATTGTTAGCAGTCAAATAAAACTCCCTTTATGTCACTTTGCACTTTTCTCGGTTTTATTCTTTTCACACTGTGGTCGGCCAACCGCACCTCAAGATCCTTTAATGCTCCCTGAGAGCAGCGGCCAATATGAGCTGGAGATTAAAGGTGCTCTGACTCTCATACATTACAATTTTTTTGGGGCGGTTTTACAACCATGTGAGGTCACCAAAAACCACATCTGTCAGAACTAATGCAGGGCGGCACCTCACTGACACGTCGGAGGACATTCTCCACATAAACCTCAGACTCCCCTGTGATCATTTATAGCGCGGCCTGTTTGACTGCAAATGAAAGAGAGACATAATCCAAACTGTGCTCGCAGAGAGAAATCCATCCACAATGGGAACGCAGCACTGCGGTACGGCTGCAGCCCGACACCACAGTTCCTCATTCGAGGCAGCAGGAAGAGCTGAAGCCCCGGGGACGAGAGGCAGATTCTTACACAGATTACAAGCTGTTTGTTCCAGCTGTTTGCATTACAAAAACGCTACGATAAAGAGTCAACTGTCTGCTTTTTTATGGGCTTTCTTACAGTGTTTGACAACCCTGCAGCTCAGTTTACTGTGAGCTCAGCACGGTTTATAAAAGTTTCGCTTGGCTCTGACAGCTTGAGTGAACACCTCTGCAATGTACACAAAAGGAGCCATCATGCACACACAATTTGAGAGATTATCCCTGCGGCAAATCAAACAGAGGTGTGGCCTGACACTCGGGACACTTGATTTTCATTGAACTTTAAATTATACAGAGTTACTGTGGGCATCCTAAACAAAGTTTGAATGGACATTTGGGCCACTCCAGTTCGAGGAAACAGGACAAAGCTGAACATGTGTATCACTGCTAACTAAATAATTTCACATCTAAATGCAGATTCAAATGTGTTCATACAACTGAAAGAAAGAGAAAATAATCTCCCAGTGGACAAGTTAGTTTTGGCTTTTGGGCCAATAAAAGCACCTCCCTACTTTGGCCACGAGGGGCAGTGTGGTCAAAGTAGGGAGGCCGTATCCTCAATCAATCTTTCAAGTGAAAAAGAAAGTGACTTTAAGAGGGAACATTCAGCTTTCATGTCATGTATAGAAGTATTTTCTAGTTTATAATGTCGGGGAAAAATGTTATGTTTACTCTCAACAGTCTGGAAGTCACACAGTAGAAATAATGATGTCTTTGCACACAAATACAAATTGTTCCACTTGTGCACAAAAAAAGAGATGATAAAGTTTTGAAAAAAATTGCGCTATATGCGAGAGAGCATACAGCTGAATATCCGTCATAATGGGCTACAGAGGGGAATAAACAGGAGTGAAATTACAGCCAAACACCAGAAACTGAGGCAGTGCTCCGCTAACTGGATTTTGAGCAGGGTGTCAGGGTGCTGACCTGAAACTAATTGTTTTTACGGTCACATGAGCCAGAAGTTATTTAGAAATTAGGTGCCTGTCCTGAAAATGCTGAACCTTTGTTCAAGTGATTTATGCCTCATTCTGAGCCTGCTGCGTGCTACACTTATGGTTCCTGTTCCAAGCTATAACACAGCGGCCTTGATTCAATACCTCGGAGAAAACAGGGGAATTGAGGGGATGGTGATTTTCTGCTAAATGTTAACAGGTAATTGGAGCCAACCAGGTCGGGAGCGCATACATCCTTGGGCAAAGTTTACATTTCAGTGAAACCATTACAGCCAGCACTTTTGTTTCTGGGGGTAATTCTCTCTATGTCCTCAAATGGCTTACAGTCAAAAAGGCTGAATAGGAATGACAGAGAGCATCTGCAGGAAGGCTTTTAACAGACACTCCTGAAAACTGCCCTGAAGAAACTCCTGGAAATCCAGGCGCATTAAGATAGAAGATGACTACCCGGGAAAAACCCCAGGCTGGGTTTTCTGCCGGAGATGCTTCTACAAAGTCTTCAATAAAGGCCCCTAATGCTTCTGCAGATGTGAGATTTTCAGTTTTTGATGACACATCATGGCAGCTCCTCACCCACGATGCTAGAGGATATGTTGACATGTCACAGAGGGAAAAGCTGAGGAGTAAATAATAGGATGATCCACTCTCTGGTTTTGTGAATGCCGGCTCACTGTGACAGTGTCGTAACTTACCGAGAGGCTTAGAGAGAACGGTTAATATTTTGTGTCACACTTTGTGTGTGTGAGATACAGCGTGAGTGTCTGTGAGGAAGTCGCATGTAAAGAAAATAGAAATCAAAGTATCACAAGTATTTTCTGTTGCTGTGATCACAATATGTGCCGTTTTGACTTCATATAATCACATGTTGACGGACAGGATGATGACTGAAGACGTTTGCAGATAATGTGACATCATAAACAAATGATTGATTGGTGAATGGACAGACCGATGGATGGATGGAGGACTTGGAAGACGTCAGCGGTGTGACAGCAAACTGCGTCGAACTAATCTGCTTAGTTTTTGCGTGTCAGGTCAGTCATCAATAAACAGGCGTGTTATAAGCTGCGCGTGTGTCAGAACTGATGCAGCAGTCAGCTAAAGTGCTGCAGTGTGTCCGCAGCAGTTAATCAGGTCTGATTATTTGCACCTGCTGTATCTGACAAATGAACACAACTCGGATCGGGACTCTCATTACACGCTGATTGAGTTTTATGACCCAGCGCGCTTCATTCAAAACCACAGTGTTAATTACAGAGGAGCAAATTAGAAAATGCCAATATAAAATATTAATCTTCCTATAAATCTCTTTATTATTATAATGGCTCGAGACAGACCAATCAATATTTCAGAAAAATGGACACCTTCAAGTCTTTTGGCATTTGGTGACTTCAGACAAAATTATTTGTTGACTGTGTGCATGAAGTTGATCAACTTTTCATCTCCCTCCTGATGTCTCTCTCATCTTCTTCCAGACACAGGTAATAATGTCAATAACAACCAGGTAAATTAAAGAAAAAAAATAATACTGAGAGAATTTCAAATGTTAGATTAATTTTCCAAAGTGAAATAGGACACA
>JAUESF010000085.1:1625184-1638297 GCA_032274765.1 Malacoctenus tetranemus
CACACACACACACACACACACACACACACACACACACACACACACACACACACACACACACACACACACGCGTCTCCTTGATGTTTGGGGAAATGCACTGGCCGCGCCTGTAAACAAAACTTCACTTAGTTTGATGTCACCACAACAAAATCCTGCTTAAACACATTCCCACACAAGCACCTGAACCTTGTAGTATTTCAGTGCTGCTTTGTTTTCTGCTCTTTCAGCAGTGATGCTTCATCATCACAGAGCACGGACCAAAAAAAGGAAAAGAGAAAGAAATCACCTTCGTGCAAATTGAAAATACTTGGCTTTAATCCATCTGCGTGTTCGGTGCGCTCTCCTCTGAGTTAGACATGGTCTATGCGTATGCACAGGGTGTGTGTCAGTAGGAGAGATTTATCCTAACTTGCCGACTTAAGCTAAATCCCTTTAATTAAAAGTTTGCCAAATGTTTTACTGAACCAGCAGCAACAAGACGAAGCAGCCGCCACACACAGTTTACGGAGTTTAAATGCTGCGCACTTGCCTCTCTGGGTAACTTTATTCACTGACATCACAAAAAACATGCCCCCGCCCCCCTGCCCCCGCCCTAATTAAATCAAACCCAAACAGGCAGATGTCAACAAAAGGGCACTGGGCATGGCTGACCTTTTCTCTCCTTCAGACGGCAGTGAGTGGGCAGAGGTGCAATACGAGCTGTTTCAGCGGCGAAGAAAGTGAACCTGCAGTCAGAAAGGTGTTCACATAAACACGCCGCGACCTAAACATGTTCACCCTATGGTCAGTCATTGCACCCGCTTTATTGAAGCTGGTTTTTGGCAGAGTAGCACTCATCCCAATGTAGCAACATTTGCTTCCCATGGGGGTGGGGAGGTGGCAGGAGAGCAGAGTGGTGGAGCAACATTTACACAGCCGGGCTTTCATCCCCTGCGAGATTGCAGGCCGACGCAGTGACATGGTGGTGGTGGTGTGATGATTACAGAAGCCGGGGAGCGATGTAAGCCGTCCGTCAAAGTTGGCCCAGCCAGATGGGAACCGACATGTGGACGCGAGGTGTGAGGCGGGTAAAGAGGCGAGGACACCGACGGAGACGCGTCCTCCTCCTTCAGCCAACACAGACGTCGGTTGTTGTCGTCAAAGCTTCAGACTCCAAAATAACCTTTTCATTCCTCCTATGTGTTTCACTTAAGTATGGGATAACTTCACACAAGTGGATTCCAACTCTTCCAAGTGAGATAAACAGACTCTTTCAAAAGGCGGCTTAGACACGTACCAACAAGGAGCAGTAATTAGACGAGGCTACGCAAGGAGTCAAAATGCCTGTCGGTCACCTCCCACATCATTCACATTTGCATGAGCTGACACATGCCAGTTAGATGTCTGGGCTCTGAGATCAGAACATGCCACTGGGGTGGAAGTTTAACAGCAGCTTACATTCTTAAAAAACACAAAGATTCATTAAAATCAGTAACTTGGAGCAAGAAAGTTCAGGAGAATTCACTGTGGAATGAATCAAATCTACACTGGGAAAAATGTATTGAAATCACCAGGAAAATCAATGAATTGCAGCAGTCAAGAGCAGCTAAAGCGCACAAAAATGATCTATACTAAATAAAAACAGAAATAGCACTTGTATTGATATGTTAATAAGGTCAAACCTCTGAAAATAATGAAATGGAAAATGAAGCCCTACGAGTGGCCCATCTGTTCATTTATAAAATTGCTGTTGAAATGAGGACTGTTTAGAAATAAAAGCCTGATTAGATGAGAAAAGGTTGTTTTCACAGGGTCAGAGACCTTTCCAACCCCCAAGACAAATTCACATGCGCAATTAACGCTGAATCATCGCGTTGACACCAAGAATCTGCTGTCCGCAGAAAGCTGGAGGCTCCCATCTACCCACTAAGTGGACTCTAGGAACCACAACAGCACACGGTCCTTTTGTCCTTTACGAGAGAGGACATGTCCTATCTGCAAGCAGAGCAGTGGAACCCCCCCACCCCCTTCTTTCCTTCTCCTCCCTCCAGCTCTTGCAGAAACAGCAAGACGCACATCATCAGAATGTGGACGGTGTTGCCATTTACCCGTACGAAAATAGAAACCAAACGCGTGACTGGATCAATGGGAAAGGAGTCCTGTTCAGCTCACTATTCACACAAATGATTTGGACTACAAGAACCTGTGGAAAAGCCCTAAAGTGTCCGTGAGGACAACATGCAGCGCCACAGATAAAGGCTCCTTCCAGGCATGAAGTTCAGTTCATAACATGCAGGAAATGTGCTTTTTAATCCTTTTATGTGTGATTACTTCAATTGCCACATTCAGTGAAGTCAGTCATTTCCAGTGTGACAACAGCAAAAAGCTACTTTTTGTTTTCCAGCCTTCATTTTGACTGAATATTATTGTCCCTACATTAATGACGAGTCCTGACAGACGGAGTTTGCTGGGACCACGTTTTAATGATCTTGCTTTGGACACTAACAATGCCACAAACACCAGGGAACTGCGCTGATAATGTCAGCAGGAAGTATTATATGACGAGTAATTAGCTCCTTGGAGATGGGTGAATGCATATTCTACAGGTGAGTGTCTGACTCACTGTAATGGCCCCGGCCACAGATTCCTGAGGGTTATTTTGCAGCCTTGCATCCTCTCAGCCTTTTTCTGAGTGGGTGCACGCGCACAATGCACAGCTTTTCTGTGGGAGGTTGTCTGCGGCTGTGTTTTTCTCTCCGCCTCCTCCTCCTCCTCCTCCTCCTCCTCCTCCTGCATCCTGACCTCCCCTTCGGTCTGCTGAGACGATGCCTGACATTTGGTCCCTGCAGGTAAAGCCAGGTGTCCACTGGAGCATCACTCCAAATCAACAAAAGCCTGGGTGAATCACATCGCGCCAGACAGGGAAACGGTGCTTTATTTAGGTCCACGGTTTTCACACTGAAACCTGGACTCCAGTGCCCTTGAACGACCGCCTTGAATTCATCTGACTGTTTACAAATGAGAAACTTTAGACCTTCGAATATGAAGACAAGGTGAAGGAAAAATCAGGGCATAAAAAGGCTTTCTGAGCTCCGAGAAACCTGGTTGCTTGTGCTCGTTCTGTAAAATAAAAGACGCGGAAGCACATGAGAAGAAGTGCTAAGAGCGCCTTCTGTATGAAGGAGCAGAAATATGAAAAGCAGAGAGAACGCGTATCACGCGATATCAAAGCCTTGTCGACCTTGCGTCTCTTTCTTTAAACTATTTTAATAGGAGGCCTTTCAGGTTGCTAACAGCACATTCCACATCGAGATGCTATTCTGAGTATGTGCGCCTATGTGGGCCCTCTAATAGGTGTCTCTGTAATTGGCTGCTTGACAGACTGATCGCTAACAGGCATGAGATGACGGGCTCTGGGGATGGGGGGGCGTCAGCCTTTGCTCGCCTCCTGCGTCTGCGTCGCCGTGACAAACACAAATCTGCGAAGAAACCAACCGGAGCCGCGTGCGCCACGCATGGATATTCTGCACGGGAAAAGGTCAGCGTGTAGTCAGTCAAAATCTGATGTAGTAAACAAGCCGGACGTGTCACATGTTTCTACAGGATGTACACCCCAAAAAAAGCATCTCTTACTTTAGCTACTTATATAAATTAGCTAATCGCAGCAAGTGAACAAAGCGATAATCTCTTTTCTTTATCAACATGCAGAACTACGTTGGCATTCATAGCACAGATCGGACCTCCACTGCCCCCTATTTTTTAAATTACAACTACTGTCAGTAGGTGATTGGCTGATTGCAGCCCTGCTCTTGTCATCCTGATAACCACACACTGAATTTCTCTTCTCTGTCACTGACTGGCGGATATTTCTAACAGAAGTCATGAGCACAATCTGGCAAAGATTTCTTTGTAAAGTTCATTCACTATGTTCAATTCTTCACCAACAACTCTGATCAAAACTTTAAAGCCAACACGACAACATTTCCAAGACTTGATCCTCAACTAACAAGGTGTTTGATCACATCACAACATATCTAATGAGAAACTATGCAACTTTACAATCTGTCCAGTAATTACATTTCACAAACCATATGGTGAGGAGGAAAAACAACTGCAGTTTGATAGAAAATGGTCTGAAGTAGCAGGAAAATGTGTGCATGAACAAAAAATAAAAACCAGCATTATTTGGCAAGAGCTCTCCATCTCTTGTCGTGTCATTGTTGAAGAACAACCGGAAAATCTCTTTAAGAAAAAGGCCGTCGCAGGTCAGAGGCTCCTGTACGGCCTGCAGAGGCAGTAAATGTGATTCCTCAGGTGTTTGCCGACCCATCAGTCAGAGATTGAATCAGAGGGAGGTCCGGTGCTGATACACCATGACCCCAGTTGGTTGTTTGGCACTTGTAATGTCGGATATTAAATTCTGACCGCCTGTCCCGGGTGGGACCAGGTTCTCTGACCCCTCTGTAAGAACGACCCGAGGAAGGAGGTTTTTCCTGCTCCGTGTGGGTTTGGAGCAGCTGGTGACGGGATTAGCTGCTCGCCTTCGTACATCTGCCAACATGTTTTGATCGCTATTCCATCAGCACAAGTGTTTTTGTAGGACAAACACTGACACCGACTCTTCCATCCACCTCAAAGCAAAAACTTTGATGTTTGCACTATAGCTTGTTTTTTTGCCTTACAATCACTCAGCTTCTGTCAAGCATGATTCCAAACTTCACACGAGTTTCAAAGAAATTGACCTTCAAGTATCACAAACAGACTTGATGGAGAAAGATCAGGCTCAGAAGCCCAAAAAGGAAAAAGCATTCCTAGATATAGTCCAAGAGAATCTACAACCAAACACAGAAAGATGACAGCAGAGCTAAATTGTTAGCTTAAACATCAAAGACATACGGTACATACTACAGCCAGCGTAAGTTAGAAGTAATGAGAGTAAAGTAGTACCTTGAGTCCTCCACACTCGGCGGCTGATCCTTGGTCCACTCCAGTGATGTAAATACCCAAAGCGTATTCGGCTCCCCCTCTGATCATCAGGCCAAGCGACCGGCCATCGTCCAAAACCAAGTTGACCTATTTAAAGCAGACAAAGAAACGGATAAATGAGGCTGAGGCCGACGGATAAATGTGTGAAATGTGCTGCGAGCGTGACACCTCTGAAATATCAACACCCTCGATGGCATTTTTGCAGCCTCAATTGTTTTTCTGTGACGGGACGTCAGGTTTTCTTGTGGTGTCGGGTCACAAGTAAATGAAGATGTGATGCGAAGGGATCAAAAGGGAAACGACCGCAGTCTCGTTCCCATCTGCCAGAATTTCCGGATCAACTCTGATGAGGTGAGTCAGGGTCAGCGATAAAGAGGCCGAATCTGCTCTGATGAGACGAAGGGCCGACTGAATTGGTCAATCAGTTTGTTCACAAGCCTCATTTCCTCTGATCAGCAGCATCAACAACACCCGACAGCATCTGAATTCATATGAACCCCCCCCCCCTCCCCCAACAGCCATTATCAGCCAAGTCTTACATACTGCCTGTCAAACCAGCCAATTAAATGACTGGGACAGCTAAAGGAAATTACTTGGCTTTGGTTTTATAGTTTGAAGTAAATATATTTCCGATATAAATACCATAGGGAGCAGTCGGGGGGTTAGAAGCATCGCTCAATAGCCTGAAGTGATGGGAATAATGGTGGGAACAAGTAGCAGGTTAAACTTTCAAACCAGCAATCTTTCAGTCACTGTTTTTCATCCGTAACCTTGAGTCCACTCCTTGTATCTGGTGCTAAAACCTGTAAGAAGTAAACAATCGTAGTTTTTATTTCTGCATCTCCAAACACAGAAGCTGCAAATAAATATTTATTGCAGGTAGAACACTGACTCACACTGCTGCAAATTGAAAAATCTTAATCTTTTCAACCCAACCCTAAAATATCTCTGTGTGAAAACGTGCTCCACCTGAAGCAGTGTGCAAGGACAGCAGTAAAACCTCATGATCCAGCTCGCACAAGTAAAGAGAATAGTACAAACTCAGAAATTGATGGCAGCATCGACCACCATCTCTGAGCATTTCACATCAGAGAAGAGAAGCCCCGACCCATTTCACATTCAGCCACCCGAATAAGGAGCAGCAACGCCACTCCACACACAGTGGAGTGAAAAAGACCAAGGCTAAACACGTCACCTCAGACATTTGCTGCACTTTCTGCTCCTTTTCTGCCTCGACAAAGCAGCCATGCAGCTTTCATTCATTCGGGGCACCCGAGTGACTGCGGCACTCAAACTTGGCTGCAGCGATGTTGTGACTGGACCCTGGAGCCCCTCTGAATTTCCAGCTGCATAAAATATAACATTTCTGTTAAGGTAAACTCTAAAGATAATGAAAGATGACTGCTCAATTTGTACAGGAGCTCAGCTATCGATATTAAGTACCCATCTGCAGTGCCAAGCCTTGATCTATGAAAGCGTTTGAAAGACTTGGGTGGTCCTATTTGCAGCGTGTGCTGGAGGCTATAGGGTTTGATGAAGGGTTCATTTGTCTGATAAAAGTGCTTCACTCGAGCCCACTGGCAGGGATTCTGGGAGGTATAATCTGCTTTTCTTTGTTGGAGGCTCGGGGTCATCTCATCAGGGCTGTCCCTCAACTCCACAGCTATTTGCTTTGGCCTTCCAGCCTTTAGCCCCACTTAATTAAGTCATCGTCTAATGTCGGGGACGTCTTTTCCACGACACGCACAGTCGCATGCAAACCTCTTACCAATGTTTACTTATGAGCTCCATCTATTGGAACAGAGATTCAAAGCGACACTGCGCTGGGGAACGAACACTTTCACAACTCTTCTGACCTCATTCAAATTTATATTCGAAGGAGGGAAAATTACGTACTCGTCCACCGTTTGGTTGATGGTTAAACAGATCAAAAACGTTGTAAGGAAAACGTATCCCATCGCGATAGTTTTTGCACATAAACTCTCTCCAATAAAATCAGGGGCTTCCTCAGATAAGGTGCAAATAATTTGTAATTAATCCTGATTAATCCTCTGACCTTTAGGCTGAGTGCTCTTTTTCACTCTTCAAGTGTGTGGCGTCATTATGGCCACGTCTAAAGAACTCTCCAAAGCCACTGGAAGAAAGGTCGTGGCTGCGAATGAGCCCGGTGAAATGATTTGAGAAGATGAGATGATGAGATGACGCCATGAGGAAAATTTGCAGGTTGGTTTCAGGACACAGTCAACAAATTCAGGCAGATAAAGTTGAATGGGAAACTATCCAATCCAAACCAAACTCAACAAATTCATCTGTTGGAGGTCAAAGTTTATGTGTTTACACTCAGACAGAAAACACGATACGTCGACCTGCTGGGCAGACTTTGAAATAAAAGGGAAGAGCCGTCTGCTGATTAATCTGTTTGACAGTATAACCTTCATCATGAGACACGTTCTTTAAAGAGAGACAAAGCTCCAAAGGTGGTGCTAAAAAAACAACAACATAAAAAGTCTTTTTTTCCCTTTTATATTCAGATTTTTTTATGTCACCAGATGGTCAAAGCTACTTGAAGTGAGTGTTAGAACTCAACGATTACATAAACGACGCTTTGCTCACTCCGTCTCACTTTTGGCTCTCCAAAAAATCAACTCAGCACCTTCAAAGGATGCACATTTGGAAAGCAAAGGCACCGCTTTAAACTTTACATTGTTTGCTGAGGGAGTTTGGCTCAGCGCCGCCGTGCCAAACTTCAAAACTGTACTCTCCCTCTGTCACAATGCGGTCCCTGATTACTCGGGTGGATCCTAATGCGGTACTCTCCTCCCTGCCAAGATTGAAAGGAGGCATCAGCTGCAGCATGACGGCTACAAGATGGCACATATGCAAAAATCTGTATTAAACAATGCCTCCTTCAACCCTCTCATATACCTGCTGGCAGAGATCTTGCATCTGGCAAACAAGCCGTGCTTTTGTTCGGTGCTTACTGGCCACGGCTCTTTTTAATAACACCTGTCTGCCGGCTGGAGCGGCGCCAGCCACCTTTTCTCACCTTTGGGAATATGGAGGCACTCGTGCTCGCTCTGACATTTATGCAGACATGGAGAATAGTTTTAATTACCAGACTGGTGCGACTTTTTATTGGCACAGCACAGCATCTCTTCAGGCTCAGAGGGCTCTCCGACATCAGCTGTTATCATGGAATCAATTCAGACGAGCTCTCTCTTTAAGAGGAGACTCAGCGAGACTCCAAACACACGGTTTGGATCCAGAGAGCTTTTGTTTACCAAATGTGAGAATTATTACTCAGAAGAGAGATTCAGGGTCTGCCAATCATTGCAGTGAGTCAGACATTGGCTGTCAAATTACCATTCGCTTGATATCAAGCCTTCCAGTGTGTCTCAAGTCAGGGGCCTGTGTTCAGCCTTACGTAACATGCAGAGGCAGCTCTGAAGACAATGTGGCCACACCCACATAGAAAGTGACTGCAGTCATCATGAGGGTACTTAGAATTGCACCAGAATGAGAGCCTCTTTTCCACAAGTGGAACTTCTAAAGACTGACAACAATTCTCACTCAGCATGCATGTACTGTGTTGTTTCCAATGCTTGTTTGTGACACTTAAAGGGAATAGTGGTGCCCAGGATGTACCTGGCATACACCTGATGTCAGCTGCTCCCCCACCAAGCAACCCCTTAATTTTAAAATGCCGTATAGACGATGAGTGAGACTCAGCAGTCCTGCATCCCTGAATGAAAGCCTGAAAGCATCATTCCTACCCTGAAACATGCAGTGTAGACATGATGCAGCCAAACTCAGCTGCTTCATTACAACTTGTTGAGGTTTGCAGAAAAAAAAAAGTCTCCTCATCGTGGAAACGAGCCTCCAGTCTGAGTCTGAAGGTCGCTTCACAGCATGACGCCTGCTCCACAAGCTACATTTCAGTCTGTGCCTGCAGGGGAGAGACGTTTTTTTAGGATATTTGTTTCAGTGTTTATAATTTATGGATCAAACACTTTTAGACTCAGTTGCTTACTTTGGCTCGGCCTAATTTATTTCACTCTTCTACATTCTTTTTAAATATTTCATAATTATTTTTATCTCCACTCTCAAAGTTTGGCTGTAATTTGATAGTAGCTTCACAGAAAATAGGAGTAGGTAAAACTGGCGTCTGTTCGTCCTTGATAATGTAACTTCTTTGAAGGTGTGATTCTTCCAAAAGGAGCGATTGTGGTTTCAGCGCTTTGGTGGCATCAGTTTAAACTCTCTACCTTTTTCTCGTCTCCTTCCTGCAGTAGCTGCATGTTGCTTCGCCGCTGGCTGTCGCTTCTCCTCAGGGTGGCGCTCCGGTGCTCCGGCAGGTCGGGAGGGGGGGAAACACTGCGGCCCTGAGGGTCCACCCAGGTATAAACGTGGTTGGTGACGTAGCCGCCGGGGATCCGCCCGACTGAGCGCACGGAGAGGTTCAGCTTTTTACTGCCCTTCAGCACCTGAGGAAGAGGAGGAGAGATTCAGTAATCACACATCTAAATATGCAGCAGTCCAAAGAGCAAAGACAGCTCTCAAAAGCTCACTTCAGTCAGTGTAATTTGAAATGATAAGGTCACACCCACACATAAACACTTTAGCATGGATGCAAACAAAGTGCAGAGATTTCAGCTGGAAACAGTCAAGACAAGCTGACTGATATTTGCTTTTTTTCAAGAGCAAATTAAATATCACAGAGAAAAGCTGCTGTTTTCTTCCTTCCAGTGTTTCTCCAAAAAAAAAACCCAAATGACCAAACATCCACCCACACAGACAAGCAACTGCATTACCAACACATTTCTGCTGAGATTTGCTGCTAGCCCTGCCTCATTGCTTTCTGATAGCAGGCCGTGTGTGCTGTCCCTCTGCAGATCAATGTATTCCCATGTGCCTGGTGGTCTGGAGAAATCAGACCGAATGGGGCCAAAGCTCTTAATGACCAAACTGTCCTCGTGGACCACCAGCGCAAACATCCCACTCCGCTTTCATTTCAGACTGAAAAACGATCCCCCATTGCTGCTGATATTGCACCGGCGTCCCGGTTTGTGAAGCGCATCCAGCGGCTGGCTGCGGAGGGAGAGTGACAGAAATTGTTACAGTGAACTCATCTCGTGGCGAGGCTCGAGAGTCCCGAGACGATCCCGAGACGAAGCATCAGAGATGATGCAGCCGAGTCTTCCCAGATGAACATTTGTGATTACGCGGACGCTTTTCTCCCTTCTGACTGAATTCGTTCGAGTGTTGTTAACAGTAACACGGACTGAGTTTGATGTGGACTGACACGAGAGCTGCGTGCACAAACACAGCGTGCGATGAGTTTAACTCAGGCGCAGTAACCAAGTCTGTTTTGCAGTGCAGAGATTAATAAATCACATCATCCATCAGAACACTACACGAGCTGCGACCATTGTCACGATTTCTGAGCTCGGTTCTTTTTATGCCTTTTGTCAGATATTCTCTGACTCTGTAAACTTCATTTTTTCCCACTTCAAATTTAACCTGTTTCTGTTTTTTGTGCTCCCTGTTTCATCTGATTCAGGTGTTTAAAAGCTGTTTTCAGTCTTTTTGGCTTTTGAACCCTATGCTAACACACAGTGTAATGAGAAGCTCAGCTAAATGACACCGTCGGACAATTTATTGTGAGGAAACCATTAGGCTCTTGTGTTGAAATGCCACTTTAACATATGCTCCAAGCAACAGCAGAAATTATTAGTTGCCGGGGTGCCGCGGGCTCAAGAGGAGGCTCATCTCTTTGAGCACAACGATCCGGCTGAATCAATTTCACAATTTTGATTTGTGCTGAGAGATAATAACTCCGGCTCCGAAGCAGCAGAACCCTGTCAGCAGCGAAGATCCCCTGATTGGACTAAAACGCCTGTCATCGCTCTGCCTGCTCCATTGTCCTCCTCTTTCTCATCGCTGCTTCACGGGCAGCACGAATGTCAAACAACACATAAAAGTACACAAATACGCGTCCCGTAAGAAACCTCATCCGCGGACACAGTGCTGCTCTGCCTGCTTTCATGTTATCCCTGTCATATTCCTGATTGCTGATGACAAAGGTCATCTTCTTGTATTCGAACGATAAACATTGCCAACACGCCCCCCGACATCAGATTCCTTTGAGACGCCAGAGGGAACGTGGGAATGCAATCAGGACAGTGACAGCAACAAGCAAAGAAAAAAACATGACTTGAACATGTGAAGGATTAAAGCATCGAGCAGTTCGTCTCTTCTGCTTTGATTCCAGGACAAGACGGTCTGTTTATTACAAATACTTGGGTACCCGTCCCAACACACGCTATGGGGAGGTTCTCTGGTGATGCGTCATTGGCTATTGGTGTGAATATGAGCGTGCAACTGAATGCTTTCTCTATTAAGTGACTTTATTGATTCTCTTGAGTAAAGGCCCACATGGATGGTGATGAGGGTGGCTTTCACTCTGCCCACCGCCATCTTTTGATGGTCCAGGGAGTCGCACCAGCAACCATCTGGTCACAACAAGCTGGCTTTGCCAAACTCCAGCCTGCTGCGATTGACTGGCGGGGTGGATGATGGATGGAACGAGTTAAGTTTGGGTAAAAAAAGTAAAATAACCAATTTCTTAAGGTTGATCTTCAAATTGTTCTGTGCTCTACCTGCATGGATGGTGTACTGTGGATTATGTGGGACAATCTAATTTTATGGAACTGGGACAGAGCTATAATTATGTTTTGGAGGAGGATAGAAATTTTCTATGAGATGATCCCACAGCAGAGCCTTAAAAACAATCCTTGAATTCAAAAGCCTAAACAGGCGGTGGTGAACAGGCGCGGCAGCAGCAGGTATTTAAGTCAAAATCATCGGACCTGCTTTCCTGCGAGCCGATTGTTCGGCTGAAGCGCACTGGCGTTTCTGCCGAGCGGCGCTCCCACAGCATCGCATTGATTTATAGTTCCGAGTGGGCTTCTTCAGGTCTGAGAAATGCAACCAGGTTTGGAGGAAATGGAGGAAAAAGCCCAAATGAGCAGCGGTTGGCTGCTATTAGAAGCAGGAATGGAGGCCCGCTCCGCCCTGTGAATGAGAAACAGAGGTAATCAACGAAGCAGCAGCCAACGGTGGTCCTAATGCCTCCTCCTCCTCCTCCTCCTCTTCCTCCTCCTCCTCCCCGGGAGCAGAAGTGCTGATTGTGACACCGGCGCCTCGCCAGCAGAACAAACAGCGTGAGGTAAATAATGGAATATATGGCAGGCCGTAATGGGAAATAGCAACAGAAGGTAAAGCGCTTCTCAGACAATGCCGCGGACCGAGCGACACGCTCTCCGGAGGGTCCGGGCAATCCATTTCATACGCAAAAGCTGACTGCACAAAGCCGAGCCGCAGAGCGCGTCCCATCCCGTCACTTAGGAATGCACGGCCGTATATTGTGGGAGGGTTCGAGCTACCTGATGTCAGGAAAATTACACCGTGAAAAATGATGCACGGGCCGCCAGGGATTGAACCATAAAACTGGTTTCTATAAAGAGTTGGTATTAAATGGCCCCTCTGGCATCGCAGACACTTTTCAGCCGGGGTCCCGACAGCTCAGAGAAAACTGTCAATAGGGAGCAATAAGTGGAATAATGGAAATAATAGACGGTTTGTGGTTGTTTGAAAAGAAAGCTTCACAGGAACGAACAGGAGAACGAATGGTGGTGGCCACCAGAAAGATACATTAACAAGATGAACTGCATTGTAAAGATGATCGATAAAATAACAAAAGAGGAGAGAGGCTGAAAAGTTACACTGTGAAGGATTCGTCAGAAGTAATAAAGCGAGTTAATTTGAAATGAATTCTCCTTCAGAGTGAGTTTACTGCAATCCCTTTTTATTCTTTGTGACATTGTGACTAATTTCCAGAGGCCGTATTTCTTTGGTAGCAACTGCAACTGATTACATATATAGCTTTAGATTTACTCTAACATGCTACAGTAACGGGCCATTTTAAAAAGGTCCATCTCAACCTATCTGATTGGCTTATTCGTCCCAAATAATCAGGCCAAACTAGTTTTTCTCAGATGTTGTGAACAGTAAAGTTAAAGAAAATCTTTTATTCTGCATTGAGGGTCTTTCTCACAATGACCGTCTGACACGAGTTTATAACAAAGC
>JAUESF010000085.1:1638397-1669424 GCA_032274765.1 Malacoctenus tetranemus
AAAGTTAAAGAAAATCTTTTATTCTGCATTGAGGGTCTTTCTCACAATGACCGTCTGACACGAGTTTATAACAAAGCTATAAAAAACAGCTCACCCTCATATGCGATTGCTGTTTGTTTTTTTTTCCACCACAGGCTAAATGTTTGTTACCTTTGCATTATTCATGCAGCATTTAGACTTGTATTATGACCCAGGTAGAATTGGGGAAAAACACTTTTTTCCTTCGGACATGGGACCTTTGAGTAAAATAAAACTTCCTCTTATGCATCTTCAGAATCAGAAGACTTTGCAATAAATTTGCTAGGTGGGCAACTCTGAGGCTAGGATGGAATTAAAGTCCCGCTGCTCATTCTGGCGTCTCTTTTCTCCTGAAACAGAAAGTCTTGTGCTTTCGTGAGGGTTCAGATGAGGTTGTGGTCTGGACAGGTGGATTTATGGGAAGAAAGGAGAAACACTCCTCCAGGATTTTTTTCTGTTAAAAGCATTCCTTGTTTAAAGGCCGGCACATGATTTGGCTACAGAGCTGAAACCACTCAATGCTAATAGTTTCTAATTTCACCTGCCTGACAAGTGGCTGCAAACAGGGAAAAAAGGAACAGACGGACTTGACGCGTCGTAGTGCGAGATCACGCTATGCAAACAGGAGGACGGGCCGCCCAACATGCAGATCACATGTATGAAAGAGATACAAGCCGAGTGGGAACAATAAACCAAAGGAGCAGACAGGTGAATCGCCTTTCACGCTGTTTATTTACTGCTGTCAGCAAAGATCTGTCAGTAGCCGGTGGCTTTTATTCCAGGTTGCACGCTGTCGTGAATCAGCCACTGCACTATTACTACAAACACAGCTCTGACGTCTATATTTTAAACTCTATCAGAGGCTCCGGATGAAGGAGAAGATGTCTTTCTTAATACTGTATTACAATATTACATCATCAGAAATGAATACAGATGGAGGATTATCGATAATATGTCTCAAAACTGCAAAAAAATGTATTCCCTTCTGCTTCAGACATCTTTCTTCCACTACCTTTTTTTCATTCAGTGCAATGCATGCCAGGTGCTTAGCAACAACTAGGATGACCTCTTTTATTGTATTGTGGCCCTACATAGAATATTTAGGTGGAAGATACATGTTCATGATACAAATACCACAAAAAGACTAAATATTGAGACTCATTGGTACTCCACACACAGAAAACTTCCCAAACAGAGAGAAGACAGGTGTCCTATTTATTTTGTATGCTCTAAAATGGAAATATTGGTCAGTCAGGTTTTAGATGACGAACATGCACCAAGGCACACCACATAAAAGCAGGATAACAGCAAAACTGGCACAAATCTATGTACCGAGGCAATCCGATCACCCGTTTACATTCTTTGGCCCAGAATGAAAACGTTATCCCAGTCTGAACTCAAAGCAAACCACATGAAAGTTTTTTCTTTTCTGCTTTGGTGCAGATCAAGAAACTACAACACGTAGTGAAGTGTGAACGAAGCCTCCGTGGAACAATTAACTGGAATAATGTGCTGCGAAACGCAAACTTTATTCTCGAGTTTGTTCTTGTCTGAGACGAGTATTCCACTAGATCACAGATCCCAAAGACATTCAATGACACAACTGTTCCATACACACACACACACATACACACACTCACACACACAATACTCCCTGCGGCAGCCGTCATGGCTGAATACTTCAGAGGCGCCGTAAGATGCATCCTCACTAATTCGTTGCGCGCACATAGTGACTCACACAGGATGCAATTCATTGTGAATTCAACCTTGAAGAAACACTGGAGCCACCCAAACACTACGCTCAGCCCCTGAAAAAAGGCGTCCCGCGGCTCAGCCGGAGAATGATTCAGCCCGATGTACTGTAAATGTCTGGTGATGCACACGACAGAGGAGCTCTGAGGTGAAATCTGGCTCGGTGTGAAACAGAGGCAGACAGTGGCTTTCTTCAACAAGAGGAAGACAGAAGAGCAGCAAAAGCTAACAAGCATTAGCAACAGCTTCCTTGTTTCAAGCATCGAGTGCTTCTGTACCAGAACCAGGTCTGGGTCTTTATTCGTTTACTTGTACTCCAGCCAGCCGAGGAGCTCACGAGCCAAACACTAAATAAGACATTTCTGGCAATGTTGGTCCTCTTCCTGAAAAGCTCCCAGACTTTTGATGCCAAAAAAATAAGAGAAAGGGACATTTTTTGGGAAGTCACTTGCTGCTGGGTATTCGTGTGGTGGTCACAAAAATATCAGCACAAAATATTCAAACCTTTAACTCATGGCAATGACAGGGTGAAGTTTTGGTAACTCGAAAATAAAGGAGAGGACCACATCCTCTCTTCGAGGCAATTTGAAAGGGCTTTGGGGAAAAAGCTTGAGAGTCACTAGATTTATCGGACAACTTTTACACTGAATTGTGTGAGAAGTGTGTAATCAATGAGCCATTTAACCCTTTGATCTGAGCAGATTGTGCCAAAGCTCTGAGGAATCACAATGTACGGTGACATGACTCCGAGGGGCTCTGATAGCGCTCGATGGTCGACGCTTTCAAACAGAAGAGGCTGCAATGATAGCCGTCAGACCTCTGAGACTCTGGCCAAAAAAGGCGAGTGAAGCCAGACCCAACACTTGACCTGACTGGAGAAAAATCAGTCTGTTCTTCAGCTCGGTTCAATCACCTGCCAGGAAAACAGCTCCTCTGCAGCATCAGCCACCCTCCAGTGAACCTTCGTCCCAGTATGAGGCACAATGAGACTTTCACGAACTAGCGATGAAATCTCAGAGGTTTTAAGTCTCAATCCATCATTTTTCCTACAGAATCAACACGTTGCCTCTTTTTTTTCGTACTTTTTACAAGTTGGCCACGTTTCTGTTTAACATTCAGTTTAATCTTCCAGCCAACTCTTTCCTATGCACAGGTACCATCTCCATAGCTGAACTTGCATCTGAATTGTGTGCTGGCTTCAGGAAGCCAGAGCTAATGCATGACAAATGTGTTTTTCAACTTGATTTATAGCTCTCCGTTTCATCTCCTTCAACATTGCTTCATTCCAAAACAAGTTTTTCCAGCGATTTCACTGTTGCAGACACACTTCCCATGTCCTGCTGGAATTATGAGATCTTCGCTGGAGACGGCCACGCTCGTGTGATCTGAATCGTTTGGTGTGAGGTGGCTGTCCAAGACGTTTTACAGAGGCTCCATCTGGACATTTAGATAATATTGACCACATTTATCGGTGTATTTTAGTCCGGCTCCTGCAAATAATGGCACTGAAATTGTCAGCAACTAGTGTGCACACTCTCTCCAGTACCGAGTAGGAAGCAGCAAAGGAACGGAGGCCAATTTAAACAACCACCTGCAACTGAAACTTCATAAGCTGCCAACTTCCCCTGTGACTGTCTTGAGGTTTGGTGAGCATTAAAGTGGACATCTATGCAGAGGTTCGTGGCTTTGCTGTCTTAGGAGCTGAACCCATCAAAAGTCGACCTTCCCACCTTCACAGCATCATCCCATGTGAATGATCTTTACTTCAAGTTCGAGTTTCAGTAGTTCACAGTGTATTAATAGCTGTGCTAAACAAAACAAAGCAAAACAAATCCATGGGGAGTAAAGCTGTTGAACCAAATAAGATATTGGATTGTTAGTGATGGTACCTGAATCACAGGACCGTCGTTCATTTTGAACAGTGGTATTCACTTGCAGCTGATCTGGCCAAGTGTCCAATTGACACACACTAAAAAACAAGTTGTGCTGAGATGTGACAGTTTCTGAACATCAGTGTTTTCACAAGTTATTTGAAGTGTTTTTTAGCAATTTTGTTTGCTCAGCTGAGCGGTGACACGCTGAGCAGTGTTGCTTGTTTTTTCCCAAGTCAGCAAAATCTCACAGTAGTAATCTTTAAAAAACTCCTTTTTGGTATTTTTGAGGCTGAAACCAACAAAATAAAAGGTCTACACACCTCTTACCGAGTACACAAGAACAAGACAAAGTAAATTAGGAGTGTACTTTTGGACCTGCATTATCTGGGAAAGGGTTGGGAGATTAAAATGACTGATTACTTTCTGCTGGCACTGCCGCAATGAGGGTTCGCATTGTGTTTGTTCAATTACCACAGTCAGCAGTGATGGCAGGCCCGAGGAGCTCTGGGGAACAAGCGAGCTGTAACAAAAGTGGAACGTGCTTGTTTGATGGCTCGCTGGAAATCCGAGGGCAGCGGCGAGGAAAGCGGATGTGACAGCGGTGTGAATGGATCATAGCCGTCGATGCTGTGCAGCGTTGGCACAATTTTCAAAGTCCGATCCATCTATCAGCACCGCGCCGTTTGTGCTCCTGGGATGAAACGCAAAAGCGTGTGACCGGCGGCGGCGAGCGCGGGGCCTGTCGATGAAGTGTTACCCCCGGTGACGCTGAGCGGGAGCTAAAACTACAGGAGCGCGAATCGCATGCGGGCTTGTTTCCACATCAGTTGATCTCACATGTGTCACTCTGACAGGTAGACCCACAGCGTGCCAGTTTCACTACAGCCGGTGTGCATTACCAAAACAACAACAACAACATGTATTTATTATGGCACGCGCCACTGAACTGAGTCCATATCGGAATAACGATGACTTTATTTATTTACTGGTGATTTCATTGAACCAATTTCAAAGGGAGAAATTAATATTACAATTGGATTCACAGCGCTGGTCGGACATTTTTGCCCGAGGTGTTCTCTGAAAATGCTGCAGGTCAGCAACCAATGTGGCAAACCACAACAGAGCAATCCTACAAACAAGTTCCAGTTCACTTCTAGATGATTCACAGAAGACTAAAGTAATGTTTCCTCAGGAATAAATGGCTGAACTCTAGACAGATTTTTTTTTACTTACAACCTGGGAAGAAAAAGACGAGCTATTTGACCATACTGCTTCAAGAGTGATGGTTTTCGAGTAGAAACAGACAAGTTCTCAAAGATGCAGGAGTTTTGTGACCATTTGAACCAACTTCTAGACACATAGAGGTAATAGCACCACGGTCAGGGTTTATTATGTCTCTATGGACGGTGAGGATCCCTGACTGAAAGTTAAACAGTCGACAGACGGATCAATGAATCAATAGAAGGACGCAATGTTGCGCATGGATAGTGACAAATGAAAAGACCGATGTAAAAAGGCAAATAGACGGGTGGTGATGTATCTCCTCTCATCCTGTCTGCTGCTTAGATTAAGAAGAAAGGTTTCCGAGAAATCTCCTGCTGATTTTCAGTGCAGCACAATTTGTGTGGGATTTCTTTTGTTCTGGATTCATAACATCTTCTCTGAGGTATAACACGACTCAGTTTTTATCAATCAGTTCATCCTCATGGCAACCCAAACACAGCTGCATAATTGAAAGGGATTCAATGCTTCAAGTATTGAACGGTTTGTGTTTACACTTCTACATCTTTGCTGTGCACGACTCAAAGACGCGCACCAACTTCTGGAGCTCAGCGTTTAGCTGGAACAGCACAAGCATCTCCAGTGAGTTCTCTGTTCGCTTCTAGTTTGACCTAAAGTTTTTCTGCCAAGCCGAACTTTTCTTTGATCGCTGTTGGGAGTTGTTGATTTGTGCTCCTTGCGCCGATCGATACTCTTCGTGCCAGCCTGTGTTATTCTACATTTTGGCAAAGAGGTAACGTGTACAGTAAACGGCTAGGAGACATAAAACTAAAGCCATAAACACAGTCTGCTCTGGCCATACTGGACACAATTCAGCTCTGCCATGTGTGAACTTGCACATGTACACCGGGCGGACACAGAGAGGCAGCCAGAGCTCCAAATGAAGAAAAACACTTAGAAGGATTAATGAGCAATTGACAGGGCTGCAAACACAGAGACTTGATGGAGCCAAGTCATCAATCACGGGGATTAGCCACAGGAAAACATCCACGACACACATCAGCTAATCCTTTTCTTTCTTCAATCCATCTCCTGGTTTCTTCCCTTTTAATTTGCATAAGTGACCTCGACCGCCTGCACACACGTGCACGTTTACAGACATGTCCGTGCTGACAGTTAATTAGCAGAAAGTTTAAAGATAAACGGCTCGGTATAAACAGTGACCCCATCCAGCAGGGTATCTATCGTTTTTCAGTCGCTACCACAGGCTCCTGAGCCCATCCCTCCATCACACTCAGGGATGTCACTCTATAAGAAATGTAGCATAATGCCCACAATGTCACTATACTGGTGCGATTCATCATTTTACAGTGAACAGAGGGGAACGCTGATGGTAGCTTGAAGATGAATGGCAGGATGGTAGAGCCCCTCCCCCTCTCCCATTGCTGTGACTCTGCAAAAAACTTAAATCCACAGGCGGCACTGCAGAGCAGGCTGCCTCATCCCACATGGACATATGGAAATAACTTGTTTAGGATTCACCAGTTGTCAAAAGTGCTAAAGAGTAACGCAGACTGGCCAATAAAAGGAAGGCCAGTAATGGTAAACAATGTGATCTTCCTGCCACTGATTTGTCAGAATGGTGGCAATAAACCCACCCATCTGTGGTTTGTCTGTCTATTAATGGAATAGCTCCAAAAGTCTTCAAAGGATTTGGATGAAATTTGCAGTTACTTTCGTAAAGGGAGACGTAAGTCGTGGTTCACTGAACAATACCAACAATGTTTTTGAGTCGTGTTTATTTGTTTGGATGCTTGCGATGAGAATATTCCACTTTAAGTCCACATTATTGCTTTTGGAAATGTCACTGTCTGGCACAACGCGATGCCATCTTGAAACGGTTGATAAGAATTCAAGACAAGCATGTAAACCTGCTCACCGATGAGTCTGCGGTCCTTCGAGCAGCAAACCAACACTGTTAACTGCTGCCTCAGTTTGCAGGGACTCATAGCTGGTTGTAATTACAGAGTAATCAACGTGTACAGTGGCGTGCTCGGAATCGCTCAAATAGAAAAGATGGCCAGGGTGGCAATGAAACAATTCACCCGGCCCACACAACTACCCCACCAGTCACTCCTTTACACCACCTCATTAATCAAGCTCGCCCCCTGCAGCTCCTGTCTTCCCTCACATATCTCCTGTATTGAACGCCATATCTCTCTGCAGCTGTTATTTACGAGGCCTCCTCCAGGACACCGATGCCCGACATCTTTCAATGATATTTACTCAGAGAGAGAGAGAGAGAGAGAGAGAGAGAGAGAGAGAGAGAGAGAGAGAGAGAGAGAGAGAGAGAGAGAGAGAGAGAAGGGAACAGAAAGTAGGGGTAGATAATGAGAGCAGCAAATGCCAATTCATTTCTCAATCTCTGTTTAACTCGGTCACAGTCCAGCCACTGTTCATTTAATCTGAAAATGAAGAATTCGCTCTCCCTCTCTCTCCGTCTTTCTGGCGTACAGTCTGACGACCAGCAGCCACAATCATTAGTCTTGGTTTTGCGAAGCAGCTTTGACGGCTCTGTGAGATTATTAGCAGAATTAATTGACACTAAACTCCCAGAAGAAGATGTGGTTTGACTTTACACCACTGAAAAAACACTGTGCAGCTCCCAGCAGAGCCTATATGTTGTGCTGGGTGTGTTTTCCTTTTTTTTGCCCTGACAGCTAAACACTTGTCACTCACACTGATCTCACTATCGAGGGACCTTCCACCTGCTCTGAGCTCTACATGGGGCCGACTTGGCACCCGCGGGTGCCACCTGCCTGGCGATAGCTCGCGTTTTCCGACACTCAGGCCGAGTCAATTGAGTCGCTCGCAGCGCATCGATGTACCTCCATGTTTTCGACGAGAGCCCCGCTTGGAGCCACTGAAGTGTCGGTGGTATCGAATGGGACAGTGCAGAGTAATTATCACCGGAGCTCTGATAATAGGATTCGCAGAGACAAAGCGAGTCGCAGCAGGTGCGACAGTAAAACCAGAGAGAGCTGAACGAAGCGGAAGAATAGAAATCAGAGAAAATACATTAATTAGGAGCAGGTGCCTTTTCTTCATCTGTACATTCAAGTTAAAGAAAAACATGATTATGTCTTGAATATGTAATCGAAGCAATTACTTTTTACCTTGGCTCAAAACTACAAGAAGCAATAATAAATCTGCTATAATTGCCTTTGTGTTTCTCCTCTCCCTCTGTAAGTGTGCGCCAGGTTTTTCTGTTTTTTTGTTTTCTCAGGCTGAGTGGATCTGGAGAACAACAAAAAAGCTATTTCCTACAAAAAGTCGTTTCTTTTACGGTGTGAGAAGCATTTTCCTTTTCTTTCAAAGGTTATTTATAAAGCAAAGAACATCGTGACTCAGCTTGTGAACCATCTTACAGATGGAAAAAAGTAGTTTGTATGAAATAAGTGAAACACATTAGATACATTGAAACTCTCTTTGTTACCTCCTGTGAAAAAATACTTGAACCAATACCTAAAAGTGGCACGATTAGAGAAAAAACAACTCTAAAAAACACGCCTGTATGAATGTGTGCATCTCACAATAACGTTGACTCTAAAGTTTTGCATGACTGTGGAATGGAAACCCCAACATCATTGGACAGTGACGGTCCATGAGGATGTGTCGTGAGAAAAACCCCCAGGTGTCTGGATGGGTGACTTTCAGGACCGTCGGCTCTAAAGCAGAAAAATCTCTGGCTTTGTGCCGGCTGCTCTTTCCCCTCCTAATGACAGAAAGAGAAAAAAACGCACATCGCACCGGCATGTTAACAAGGTTAAAAACTTGTCATTGAGGAGGAGGTCTCTTTCACAATTCATCCTTTTTAAACCAAAATACTCCCAGGTAGGAATTAAGAGATCTAGCAAAACCCGGCAGTTACCATGGAAACACTTCAGCACAATTGTAATTTGCACCTCTGGATTTAGAAAAAAAACAAATCTGCAAACTGCTAAAGGTAATTTTCTAACTCCAACTAGCGTAAAAGGCTCCTTGATTTCTGTATATACGTTCAAGCTATTTGTGGAATCCCTAAATATGGAGGGAGGAACTGGAACAATCATTTCACACTGTGTGCAGGCTGTAGTCAGTGCAACAAACAAACACTGGAGGAGTCCAGTTCATGGTGGTGACACATTGGTGATGAGAGCGCTGAGGGTCAAACAGGCGATATCCCAGTCAGAGGGCAGTGTGTTTAACCAGCGGGCCACCTCCCTGCCCACAGATGTACCAGCAGCCTGTCAGTCTGAGGGCTTTATTTGTCTGCCCTCGTTTTATTTAAAGACAGCTCTGCAGGCGGGAGACATGAATTATGGAAAACAGCCACTACAGCACCTAGACAGGAGCCAGTGCAAGTCTGACTCGGATATAAGACGGTCTCATTACACACCACCAAGACGCGAGTCTCTGTAAATATGTGGGGGGGAGGATCTCTGTCTGCATGTGTGTTTGTGTTTATCTTTGTTTTTGGGCACATTTGTGAGGGTGTCAGAAGATCTAAAGGCAGTGGGAGGCGGTAACTTTTGCACACCCGAAGAGTCGCCGTATAATAACAAGGGGGAGAAGCTTCCTCAGGCACCCAAACACATGCAGGCGTTTGCGAGAACACCCAAATCTGCACAAACACACACACGCAAACACGCACGCACATACTACAAGTTACAACATAAAACTACGATTGAGTTTAAGCTATTATGAAGCGCAAAGGAAAAATACAGTGTTCAGCTTCAAAAGGTTGGAAATGATCCACACCAGCAATTGATTTTCTGTCTCACTCACAGAGGTTAGATAACAAGTCTTTTCAGAGATGAACCTAAAAATAATGAGAATGAGATGATACCTTTTATTATTTCATCACTCAAGAGATGTAAATGAAAGCTGACTGGATTACAAAGAGTAACTATTAATAAATAAAAACACACAGCCTGTGCATTTCACACCTGTAGATTGAATTAGCTTCATCACTGTTGAATAATCAGCAGCGGGTCTGAAAATGTCAGCAATAATTGGTTTAGTTGCTAAACGTCTGCTCCCTGTTCTTCCATTATAATGCTAACGGAGCGCTGCTGTTGGCTCCAAAGGTGCTTCCATTGTTTCTGTGTGTCCGCACCTACTCAGCTGTCAGTCACACACTCACACACTGGGCTGCCCTCTCAGCAACCCCTCAAGCCTGTATGAATATATGTATTTATATTTTCTGTACATTTTCTGCACTAAATTTAGTAACACTGACTTTCATCACACCATTTGCATTTGCAACCACGTATTTCTGAACTGGCTTTTGCAGCTTGTTTTGGGTCTAAAGTGCATCTGTGAGAATCGTCCCCTGGCAGCATTTTGTAATGGCACCAAACGGTTTGATACTTTCGGTCGCCTCTCTCCCACAGAGCAGAGAAGAAATAAGTAGCTGCAGGCTTCTCATCAACATGCCTGTCAAATAGTAAGTAGAGCCCCCCCCCCTTAGAGATCCCTGGGGTCTGACATTACTGAGGGGGCGAATCATACACAGGGCCCACACAAAGCTGGGCGAGCTGCTTTGCATTGCTCTTTTACACACGCAGACACACACATGCTCACGGCGTCGATACATGCACACTGTATTGTTGTCATAGGTCACCTTAGATGTGCACAGCTGTGCGGTCATGCAACGGGAAAAAAAAATACAAAAAAACACAACAGATAATTAGTAAAAGACAATAATGCAAGCCAGTGAACAGTGAAATAACCAAAAAGTGTTGGAAACAGTGTCATTGTGGGCAGCACTTTAACAATGCCTGTTACATGATGACTTTGCACGTGTCAAACAGTGTTGTGCATATAGTGAACAAAAAGCTGTAAGTGTACGCTGCTTTCTGTTAGCACGTTAACAGTGACAACACAGTGCCCAGGACTTCAAAAGGTAAATGCTTTCTGTGAACACAGTTCAAAGTAGAAGTTGCAGACAAAACAGAATACTGGCATCACTGTTGAATAATTGAGACATTGCGCTTAAAAAAACATAAATGTGAGCTTCAACAGGTCTGCTCAGCTCCTACATGGTGGTGGATTCTTTTCTACAAGAAGAGAAAATGGTACACAAAGGCCACAGCAGCCCTGTCCTAACATTTACAGAGATATATCTTCACTCACTAAACTAACTATTTCCATTCATGTAACAAAGTATCCGTCTGATGTCCTTTTGAGGATCACGAGCCACGCATATCATTCAATATTGTTTTATATCGCAATTTACGCCTCCTCCTCACCTTTGAAGGAATTGGTTGTATTTTAGTTACACTCTGATTTATGCTCCTCACAAAAGAAGCTGAAAGGAAATAAAATTGGAGGTAAGGTGCCATAAAAAACACCAGAAACAATTCCTTAAAAGAAACTATATATGATGAGATTCCTATCACACTGAACAAATATCATTTTCCACAGTACATAACAGTCAGCAAACTATAACACAGGGCCGCACGGACCTGTGCCGCGCCGACATATTTGATTTACTTGTCTGCTTTACTGTGTGTTTGATTTAGGTTTATGTCGCGTATACATAGAGGAGCGAGGAGTGGGACGAGAGGGGAGGGGACAGAAATAAGAAGGAGCCTTCCTTCGGCGCCCCCTGAAGTCTTCCATATCTTTTGTTCGACAGAAGACAACAGGGATCACAGAGGAGACACAAAAGTAAATCTAAGCCCTCTGCATCGTCCCGCATTAGCGCGCCATCCTCTCCCAACGTGAGCCTGAGGAATCGGCGTGCAGCAGCAGAGCCTCGTCGCATGCCAAAGCTGCTGCCCCGCACCAATAACGCCAGTCAATCAAAACAAGATTACACATTTGTTCCTCAATAGGACATTGATTTAATGTCTCGAATAAAATCAGCTCAGTGTGGCAGCCATTTCCTCCCACACGCACGATATTTACTGCAGCGAATTGCAATCCTGATCAGCTGCTCCATAAATTTATCAATACCTTCCAACTGAACGGAAACCAACAGCCTCAGCTAATGCAACCCAAATGCAACATGAGCATTGAGCTCCGCTAATGCTGCAATCAAGCTGCTTTAAAATTCGAGGTTTCTTACTCAGAATGACATTGATAAATGAGGTTGTGGCGTATGAGTTGAGCTCAACACAACTTGGAAAGTGAAAGCTCCAAAAAAAGATGTTGCGTGCTCTTATTTAGGATCATTTTTTGAAAAAGACGTGTGATTTCGTCCATCAACCCAAGAAATCTATAATCTCTGATTCCACTACTGACACTGTGGCAAAGCTGCAAGAACCAGGTCCTGAGATGGTCAACAATGTTTCTAAACTCTCTGGAACAAACCGCACGCCCAGAAAATTTGGGCTTGCCAAGCTCAGGCCAGACATGCAAGAGAGCATCGTGGAGTAAGGAAGTCGTGGGAGTTCTTGGCTCTCCTCTGAGCTCAGCGTGAACAAAAGCAGGTTTCGGCCAAATGCTCCGTAGGCGTTGGGGTTAATAACCGAGTTTCATCCTGAACGGCCAGCAACGCTTCTCGCTGAAGAGTCTCAACAGGAGAAGCTTTGTGAAACAGAGAAGTGCTGTGTCAGCAGAAATCGCTAAAACACAGCTTCTCTGTAAGCTTTTCATTCCTTATGCATCCAGATGGTTAAAAGCCTTTTATCACCTTCATTCAATATGAGCTTATGAACATGCCAGTGCTTTTTATGGGCCTGGTGAGTCGTCGGTGCTAATAAATAAGCGGGCCTGGAGTAGGAGTGGATGTCAATCAGGTCCACAGAGGACACTTACAGGTCACGGCCAATTAAAAAGCACCGCTGCGTGGGACAGGTGGTCATGAATAATGCCTCTGACCAGCGTGCTACTTCGCTGTTTACAGGTCTTCTTCCTGTGTTCACCAGCTATCCTCAAGCTGCTGCTGCACCAGAACCGAGAGAAAAAGTTGGTAAAAATTAATACATAAATATGAAGTTATTGTTTAGGAGGACAGGGGGGCTTTGTGTGCTTTTGTCAGCATAAGTTTTGCACATTGATAATTGTGAGTCGACCTGGTTGAATACGAATTCCTTTCGTTTTTTGAGGGATCCTGCTGTGCTGCTCACTGAGAGATATTTAATACGAGAGGCATGAGTTGGCAGTTAGTTCTCAAAAATATGTTTGCACATCATGAAAGAAAAATCGATAAGGAGTGAGAAATTCCTCACGAAACACAAACCTTGAAGTTTTTATTTACTCAAGTTAAAGGTAAAGACTCGTGTTGGGTTTGTGTCGTCACATCACTGAGTTTCAGGGTTTGAAAACAGACTTCTGAGGCTTTTGAAACATAAGATGTGAAATCAACAGCCAAACTGCAGAGCTCAGAGAAAACCAGTCACTCAGGAGGGTGTCCGTCTCCGAGAGGACAAGACGAGCAAAACGTGGACAATTAGGACAAAGTAAAGTTTTGTCTTCAGGGGTTATTGTGATTTCAAACATGTGCAACTGCAGTTTCCACCCACACCGTTCCAGACTCACTCCCATTTGATCCCTAAACTCGGCTGGGTTGACCCAGAAACATCATAAACGCACCCCAAATCATCTTTGTAAGAGGTGATGAAAGATGTATGGATTATAAAAGGAGGCTGGCATCAGTGAAAGGGGGGCGAAAGTGGGAGTGAATGAAAGGTAAACACATGCAGCAAAAATCTGGAACAGAAACAGGACAAACTGACAACTTCTAAGGGGGATGGTTGTCCAAATTTAATTAGGAAATGAACTAATGAGCAAAAACACTGCTTTTATTTGACATAGTTTCTCAATTTTCTCCAGGGAAGTGTTAAAACACAAGCCCTGAATCCAGGTCTTAGGATGACTATCTGCTTATAAAGCCACCTCAATCTTACACAGACGGCCTTCACAGTTACGCTGGTGTTCTCCAAATCAGTTTTTTCAATAACAAAGAGTGTTGACCAGAAAACACTCCAGGCGGGTTTAAAACCTTGGAGGTGGATTAGAAAAACACTCATTTCAATATCTGTTTTTTTGTGTGTGTTCGCGTGGGTCACGCGGGCGCTAACAAACCTGGAGCGCTCGAAGTGATGTGAGCAGCATCTAAAAATGATTTAACGGGATCTTCCACCCCAGAAGAAATCGACGAGGCCAGATTACAAAAAAAAAGAGACATGGAGTTCAAAAAGATGCCGCTCATTCAGCTAACAGTCCTTTGAAGTCGCTGCCTTCTCACATAAGATTAAGACACGTAAAGACAGGAACATCCAGGTTTCAAACGGCACATATCCTGGAGCTGTCCGCCTCCTTCGCTCTTTAAAGTCAGCTCTGCAGGACACTCAGCAACTGTGAATAAACGTGCAACAAGGTAGATATATGAGGCACTTCGAGTATTTTCTCAGAGCGAGGCGTTTTGAAGTTGCTGCTAATTCCCCTACAAATGGTAATGTTTAATCTCAAGTGCTCTGATGTGTTGGGCTCTTATTTTTTGGGCAAATTTGTTTCATGCCTTTACAATTACTTCACGGTTGGTTTGTTCCTTTTGTGTTTGACTTGTTTGGTGTTTTTTTTTCTGCTTTTGACTGAAGTAACTCCATCTTTGTCTCTTATAAGATGGGGATCGATCACCAACTACAAGATCGGAGGAGGAACAAGTTCAAGCTTTGTTTTCTATTTCTTAAGATCATTCGAGAAAAGAAACAAGACTGCTTTCAGACGTCTGTTGAGCTAAAACGCAGTCCAGGAACAAGCTTGTGCTACTTCAAAGATGGTTATGAATCAGGTGGGGGAATGAGTGAGCTGACAGCCAGAACAAGCAGGTGTTTGTGGAATGAAATGGAAAATCACTCCCAATCTGTCATTGTAGCCACTATCTCCAGTGCAGACCTATATATTAGGAGTTCTTGGGATTCTGGCTGAGTGATCTGCCGATTCATTCATCACTTTGGAGTAATTAGCTTCTCTGGCCTCCCATTAGTAGCTGTTTAAGCCTTCAGTGATTTCAAATACTTATCTTAACTGTTCCATCTCGACTGTAAGTCCTCTATCTTTCAGCCAATCGAGCAGCGCAGAATGAATGGAGCCTCGCCGCTAACGACACGGGATCCCGAGATGTTTCAGTCTCTCCTCAGTCTCATTTCCTGCCCCAAAAAAACACACTTCTGAGTCTTATCGGGGGGAAGTCGGACCGGGCAGAAGTCGAGAGCATGTTTTTCTGACACGACACAGGAAAGATGTTGCTCACTCAATTTCCACCATATCTTTGAGGGCTGTACTATTTTTTGCAGCGAAACAAGGCTCACTGACAGCAGAAAGTATCAGTGATGGCTTATTATGTAAGTTGAGATCATTCATGAAGTAGCCTGGCAGGAAAGCATCAGCAAAAATTCATTTCCAACTGTCCTCTTCCAACTTTGGTGCTTCAATTGTGACTAGATCTGTTTGTGTTGCTGCCAGGAGTAAAATAACAAAGCTACACAACACAGGATCTGAGAATTACTGGAAAACTAAAAGGGAATTAAATATTCATTATGTATTTTCTCTAATCAGTTTACTTCACTGAATGTTTTCCAGTGGAGATCCATCATGATTGGCAGCTGCCCTGGTTCTGTATTCGCTCCTCATTCAGAAGAAAAAGGAAAGAAAACATGTTGCTGGCACACTGTGCTCATGAACAATGAAGTTGCCATTTCCTACGTGTCTATTTTTAGGGACAAATGTGCCAAACTAAAAGTGCAGAGCCTTGAGCAACGTTCTTTTTCACCTCAAAATGAACAACCCTGCTTTGTTTACAAAGACAGCGCACTACCACAATATCCTTCAGGCTATTTACTTTGTGCATTACATATTTAATGTGATGTGTCATCAGAAGGGGAGCTGCAGCACAAGTTCCTGCAGTGAAACTTACTTAGGACATGTGTTTTAAAGTTAATGATGCTTAATAATAGAATGATCCTCAGAAGCCAAGTAAAGTTTATCTCAGTTTGATGAATCTGTTTAATTAAATCTCTCGTTCACGTGTTATCGCTTCACATCAGCTTTTGGCTGAATCAGGGTACGAAGTCAGGAGTGGTTCTTGAGCTTCAGTTCAACAGATCTCTTTCTAAAGATGTGTAAATTGCCTGTCACGGTGCACAGCGTGACACTGCCCTCCTAAATCAGGGACCACTGAGCAGGCGGCACTGCGGTACCCTCTCCAGGACCGCCACATCCCGTCAGGCGAGCCCCACCTCCAGCATCCTGCAGTGCTGCTCTGTCTTACGCGCAGCTATCTCGCCGCAATACGCAGCTGTTTTTCATGCTTTCAGTGTTCAGCTATGCAGAAAATTAACTCCAGCGGCAACAGCACATCCACACAATCCACCCCAGCCAATCTAAACACGGCCTCCGCGGCCCATCCATTTCCCTGCGTGTCTCTTTCTGCCCGTCCCTCTTCCCATCGTTGCGTGCGTGCAATCAGGGTGACGTTTCCTGAATGGCTTCAAACATCCGTCAGCACCTTCGCATCAGAGCCGGTCAATCACCTGTCCACTATTTCATTTGCAGGCCCGCATTAGCTCCTCAGCTCATCTTTACATAACAAGTGCTTTGACAGTCGGCCCCATATTCTCAGGCTCTGCTCCCTGGAAGCCACAATTGTTTTATTACCACTCTACAAGCAAGCACTTCAGATGATGCTCAAAGTTTTTTGTTTTGGGTGGGGGTTTAATTTCCTGCATCATTATCCACATACACTGTAAAATCAAAAGCGCATATGGAGACACAAAGTTCTCTTGAGAAGAAGATGGCGTGAAACATTCACAGCGTTTGGACGAGATCCTGTGTAAAAATGTTCCTGTAACGCATCAACTATTCACCATCACTGACAGAAGCAATGCGAACTGGTATCAATAACTGCACTTTTTAGTGGTCATAATGTTATGGCTCATCAGTGAAACTCTTGCTAGCGTGACTGCTTCTTTTTTGTTACTCTAAAGATGCTTTTCAGTCAGTTCTGTTTGTAGCATGCTTTGACAATATGTTGTGTGTCACACGTTTGACTAGTTTAATGTGCATTTTAATGACTCAGAAAGTCTAAATGGTGTTGGATCCCTGCAGCAGAGCGATTGATTAAATGAGGGGGGCCTGCTCGGACATCCCATCAACAGCACAGTAAATGATGGCAATGATTTAACGTGGTCGGGTGCCAGTTAGGGAACAGGACCAGGATCCTTCCACTGCTGAGCGCCATCCCTCTCACAGTTTGCCCCTCGGTAAGAGCCATGCCAGGCAGGACTTCAGTGACAGAGCAGGTGTGCAGACACACACACCACACACACACACACGCTCTGGGCATTTGGTTGGGCTGTCAGCTGTGTCTGTGAGCTCCTTCCATCCTCCTCCTCCTCCTCTTCCTCCTCCTCCACACACACACACACACACTCACACACTCGTGGCAGTGGCAGGTCTAAAAAGATGTGGGAGGACAGGGGATGTAGAAACAGATGGGTGCTGGCACCAGTCGAAAAAACCCGGAGTCTGACAGTAATGGGCCTGAAGAGAGACGGCCCCATCTGGGCCTGATACGGCTCACCCGGCCAGCAGCAGCCAAACACAGAGATGGAAACAGACGATTAAAACAGAACGCCGCGCCGTGCGTAAGGAGTTGGGCTGCCTCAACTTTTTCTGCACCTCTGATCTGAAGGACAGAGAATCCTGTGCTTGCAGTTGGATTTCACAAGTAGGCGATTGTATGAGCTGATAAATGTTGTGGAGGTGTGGTCATTTCACTGGCAGTGTCAAACAACCACTTTTGTGCAAATTTCGGCCATTCATACAACACAAAGGGTCTGACTATTCATCTTAAGTGTGTTTTCTGTATTTTCTGCCCCTCAATGAGAGCCTGCAGTGCCCTGCAATGCAGCGATAGGATGAACCTGCAGGAACCCAAACGTTGTTTGTGATCGATTAAAGCGCAGGTTGGATTCAACAGACTTTTATTGTGTCTTTATCTTTGATGATGCCTAAGTCATAAACACTTGTTTAGAAAAAAGCAACATTTGAAAGCCAAAACAAGCATCTCTTTAAAATTGCATATTCAGTGGGTTTTTTTAATCTCAAATGTGTATTGGAAACTTTCCAAAACAATCTGCACTTAAAGAAAACGATCAATACAACATGAAAGAGAGCAGGAGAACAGACGGTCATTAAACGTCAGTCTGACAAAATGACAGATTTTTCTTCTGGGACGTGACAGTTTTCATGCTACAAATACCTTTGTAACATGTTTATAACTTCACAACAGACGCACACTTTTTGTGTTGTGGAACTCAAAGTTACGGCTTCAAAATGAATGCAAAATACACACAAGTTGCAAATTTGTAAGAGGACAACAAATCATGCCAGATCACTGTAATAACAGATGCAGCATCATCGGGACAAAAGAAAGCACGTCATGGTCGGCAATGCTTTCATGGGTGAGATGAATTTTGGTTGTCATTCATAAAAGGTGTTTTTCTAGTGAGACAACATTAGTTTTTCTACTTTTCCAGCTGTTTGTTGCTTGTGTTGCTCATTAATGGCACCCTGTGGAGTTTCCTTGCAAACAAGCGCAGAGTCAACAAAGTCGTAGAGCGGACTTCTCTCCAAGTTGTTCCCTTTTTGGAGTTTCCATTCATGTTTGGGAACGAAGCTCTTTCCTGCCTCTGCTCGTGCATTGCTGCATTTCCACATGCATTACTGAAGCTTATTGATCACAGTAATCGTGTGGCACCATTAGCTGGACGGCATCATCCGGATTCACGTGTGCAGGCGCGTGACAAAACGGGAAAGAAAGAGCTGCCAAAGTGCTGCCAGAGGTCGAGCGCTCTGTGGCTTCTCTCTGATCTGAGGTTAAATACATGCACGCAAAATGTATCTCGATTTACACTCCATTATATGCCAACAAATTGCAAGAGCTTTGTTAGATCAAAGGATGCAAGCCAGTGAGGAAACTTAATTAACCAAGAGATAATTAAAAGGACTGTTGAAGCACATTATTGCTCGGATTGCCTTGCCAACAGCTATTTTCCTGACAAAGATTGCATGTATGACAGATAAGGAGAAGAAGGTAAATGTGTATATAAATGATGTTTCAATCTGGTAAAGAGAATATATCTTGCTGCAGTGCTTCATTAACACACAAAGAGAAGAGCTTCTCTCCAGGGTTTCACCATGATTAAACAGGACAACATGAACTCCGCTTTGTTAGCAGCATTATAATTTGATCATAATAAGTCTGATTGTGGGACGCTTTAGAGGGAATAATTCATTTCCTTTCAAACCAGCGAATGGGACATGAAGGAAATGTGATGCCACATTTGGGTCTTAAAGTAGGAAATTCACGATGTCCAGGGGTTTCATCATGGTTAAATCTGTCATCACTTAAAATCCTCTGTCCTAAATATTCCATTAGGTTTAAGAAATTCTCCCTGAAATAATAAAGTGTCTTCTTTTTTTCTGGGAAGTTGCCACAATGCTCAGCTCGGCTCATAACACACAGATCTCATTACTCTTACACACGGGTTCATTTAAATCAGACTGTTACACTTTATTACAACACTGTTGAGCTCCTTGCAGACCTTTTCTGGCATCTGTATTTGACCTTGTTAGGGTGAAAGAAATTCACAAGTGCAAATAATAGAATTATGGCGTCTGAATCCCATTTAGCCTTCCCGGTTTACAGTCCTGACGTTAAACAGGTTGGCTCACTGTCAAACCGTCACGGCTTACTGAGAGGGAGTCACGGGTCATATTAATATTACGACCTGGGTTTTTCCAACTGTGTGGTGGTGAAATGGATCACCCTGTTCTGCTGCTCTAACCGGCAGCCATGTGTTCGCACAACTGTTCACGCAGCTGGGATCAAAAACATTGCACTTAAATCTTAATTTATTTGTAGAGATCATCGCCGACTGTGAACCATGGCGCGTTTCACAAAGAGTAACAAGCACTTCCATGTACTTTTCGGAGACCTGACAGCTTGGTACCTTTTGGACTGCTGTAGGAGGTTGTTCATTAATTAAATCTAGGGAAAGAAACAACCTTAAGTGCTTGCGTTTGGTGTTGGGTCAACACTTTTCTTGTAGAACAAATCCAATGATCCCTCACATTGATTCTCAAAGGCTTCGCAACTCTACCGCAAGAAACACCAATAATCCGCTTTCTATCATCTTGGGCTTTGATGTCAGGATGGAGATAAAACTGACCCTTCAGTACCTTCTGCTTTAAGGATCAGTCATTGAAGACGTTCTCTCAGTGCATCAACTCGTGCATCAGAGTGCTGAAGAGCACAAAATGACAATGATTCATCTGACCTTCACGCTTAGTTTCACCTGTTTATAGACTAGAAACTCAAGTTTTTTTGCATGACTGACCCTAAATGTGAACTCATCTACATAATGACCTCCTTATCTACAGTAACTACACTGTAGCTCTCTCTATGTACCAACGTGCACACAGTTTTTAACAACATTTCTGGAGGATTTGCCCCAAAACAAGTGGGAAAGTTCCGACTGTAACTGGGAATTATTCAGGAGCCAAGACTCAGGTTCGACTTGACTTTAAGTCATGACCATAACACAAGAGTGAGAGTTTCTTCATCCAGTCCAGAAGCAATGCAGCACAAATATAACTGGAAACTTCATTTAGCCTCACTTTCTATGTAAATGACAAGGCTGCTCGTTTCTGTGATCCTGTGGGAATGCCGGCCTCTGCCAAATGGAAACTTTCCAAACTCTGAGCTTGCTGAATACACAAAACAGCACATTACTCATCTGTTGTGCGCCGTCAACTACAATCATTAATTTTACATTTTCCTAATGCATGACTGTAGAGTGTGGGTTCAGGTACAGTTTTCAGTGGAATACGTAACCATATAGGACGACCCAACATTGAGATATTGTTTCCTATTAGCATTGTGATGGTGCAGCAAAATCCACTGAGGTTGCTAAACTGTTTTCTGCCTCCTGCAGACTGGATGGTAATTGTTCCAGTGTCTCACGCAGCGATAGGATGTAAAAGCACCTGCATGGGTTCTGTTTCCCGTCTCCTTCCTTCAGGGCGTTTCATTGTTTCAGCACCTGCCTGTATAAACAGTGGCAAAATAAATTAAGAGAAAATAAAACAAACATTGCTCTAATGAGAGTGATGAGCCCCTCTAATCTAATCCACATCAGATGGATGGTAAAGTCTTCATGATCACCTGCAGCGCACAATGTGAGCAATAGTTCAGATCCAGTCGGTTGGTATTTCCATAGAAAAAGCTCCATTTTTAGGTACAGAGTAAGAAAAAAGTGTGTGTGCTGCACTACAGCGGAGCTACGGGGGGAGAAAGAAGTGCGACTTTATCATCATTACTGTTCAATCGTCAGCGGTGGCCTTTAGAAATAAGGTTAGAGTCTGAGTCCTGAGATGTGACTCGACGGGACACTTGTCGTCTGGCGTGACTCACCACAGGATCATCGCAGTCAATCAAATAACACACTGCCAACTCTGCAAAACCCAGAGGACTCTCTGCGGTATTCCCCTAAATATAAATCACATGACATCCAACGAGCAGCTGTGACAGCAACTCACACCCTCAGCTTAGCTAAAATAAAACTTGCGGGCATTTGCTGTAGCCTGAAGATGATAAGACCTGCTTTTTTCATCCAAACAAGAGAAATTCATGTCTATATTGCAAAACCAATCTTTTACTGACTCCCCTCGAGGGTAATCCACTCTGAACACAGCATCAGATGCTCAGAAGATGAGGCTGGTGTCAAATTAATAGAAGACTTTTAGAGACTGTCTGGCTCTTTTCAGATAAAATGTGAATAAAGCTGCATGAACAGACAGTTTGTGATAAAAAGCGACCTTTTTAAACTCTGTGTACTGTTGTGAGATTGATAATATTGTAGAAAGCTTGAATGTGAATATCTAACTCAAACAAAAACCACCACAATAATCTCATCAATCATGTGAACGTTTGAATATACTGGACCAAACATCAGTGTCATCCATTGAAAACAAAATACAATCTACTCAAAAGCAATAAAGGAACACAACAGCAGAAGCTGCTTTTCAGGCCCTGTGGAAGTCCGAGATGTCTCTTTTAGACATTTCAATTTATTTCATGACGTCTCCTGGATTGCTTATTCCAGCATTAGATCACTGGAGGGAGAAAAAAGAGCCCCCTTCCTGCCTGCGATCGCCGCAATGTTGTGGGAAATCGATCTGTGAATGTGACGGTTTAATTTTCTTTTTATGACAATATTACACCATATACTGCATGAACATTTGAAATAATTGGCCCAACAAGCTGCTGACAGTGTCTTTAATGAGCGACCTGTATCCGTCTACCTGTAGGGGGGGAATAAAACCATGCAGCTTTGCTTTCCAGCTGAGCAGGTGACACCGACTCCTGGCTGAGAATCCAGAACAAATCGCTTATACTGCAAGTGTGGCTTGAAATCAGCCACAGATGTGCCTGCCTGCCACTAACAGCCTTACTGTGTTTTTATTACACCCAAGGTAGCCACAAGTAGATGACTCCTAGAGCATAAGAAGAGGTTTTATACTTCCTATTTTATTATTTGTATAGTTTGTATAGTTGTAATTCAGTCAAACTACAATCAATAAAGACTTTTCCCTAACTTTAGTAGGTCAAATCACGAGACTACGTTTAAGAAAATGCATGTAGCTTGATACACTTTTCACTATATCAGGCTAATTTGAACATGAATCTTGGGTACAGCACTTGCTTAAGTTTCTAAACCCAAAGAAGTCGATGTTGCAGGTTTAATTTTCACCTAAATATTGGACATGTCGCACATGTCCTTTTAGTCCCATTTATCAGCAAGCAGCCTGATTAGATGTCCGTCCTCAGGGGGAGAAAACGGCCCTCGTGAAAGTAGAAAATAAGTTTAGGAAAGAAAAAACAGTGACGGGATGCAGAAAAATATTGAGTCATCAAATGTGTGAACGGCACATTGGAGAACACTGGATTTCAGACTTGCTTGTAAAATGCAGTCATGCCATGTAAAATAATGTCTCTGCTCAGCCCATTAAATTACAATAAGAGAGCTTCTGAGAAGAAGCCCAAAATTCTCTGAATTTATGCGTCACTAAAGAGTCTTACTGGAGCCATTAACATTGAGATGAGTCTATTCTATGCAAATTACGCCTCAAGCAGTCCTTAAGACTCCAAAAAAAGGCACAAACAGCAGAAAAAGAAGCAGCCAGTCTGATAGTGATACTCAACCACTGACATCTAAACTACCATTACAGTTCAGGCTGATTGGTTCAGTGGTTTCATGAGCTCTTACATAAAAAAAGAAAAAAAAAATCTGGACCTCATTCATGGACAAATTAGCTGGAAGAGACCCGGCTCTGCACTGTGGATTCAAATGCATGACCGTTTCACCTGGATCCGATTCAAATGGATGATTGGAAAAGTCACGAAGCAGCGGTGCCAGGCCGAGCTGGGGGTGCGTGCCAGCGGCCAGTCAGCATCAGCTCTGCCTGTGTAACCGCGTAGGAAACGGCGTCTGTTTGAAGCATGATGATTTATGGAACACCAGGGGGGAAGTTGTTGCTTGCATTTCCTTCCATGGAGAAGTTGGTGCGCAGGTTCGGCTTCCTGCCTCCTCCCCACAGGGCACAACAAACCAGCACTTGCACTCAAAAGCAAGGAGGAGTTTTAGGCAGGAGTTTGGCTTAAAAATCCTCCTGAAGAACAGTGATAAAAAAAAAAAACTGTATTTACTTTCCACCCGTCGTTATGCCGATGCATGTGCTCACACAAACATCTCTGCTTCCTCCTCCTCACAGTCCCAGAACTACCTCATCTGTCATTTTAAACCACAGATGACTTCTTGCAAGAGATGCACGACATGGTCAAGTGCCTTGTGCTTTTATTTTGAAAAATCCTGCTTTTGTATTGTATTTTCTGTATTTTACCGCTGTTGGTTTGCCTGTTTGAAAAATACCTCAAAAGGTTCAAGGTGGTTTTGGATGAAACTTGCAGGACGGGTGATGAGTGGGACAAGAAAAACTGATTTATTCTGGGTGAAGATCTAAAATTCATTCTGTGGTGTGTTGCAGCAGCGTGTGGCCACTTGGTGGAGGTTTGTGAGTCCATTAGTTCCTAAAAGTTGCAGAATTGCAAGTGCACTACACATTTGATTATAGTGACCAAATACAAAAACTTACTTGAAATGTTTCCTATGCATCCAAAGATGCCATCCTGCTCACCATCCTTCAATCTGAGAATCAGTGTCCACAAAAAGTTGCATTCCAATTTCTTGTGTACAGCTGAATGAAATATTTATCATCCTAACTTGAATCATAGATATATGTCTCCAGGCAGGCAGTGCTGTTAGCATGCACAGACGCAACATGGATACTCTAAAACCCTCATCTAAACCCTCCTGTGCGTCTGACAGCTCCAATATAAATCAAAGCAGCAGACCAACAGCTCCTCTGTCTGCCTTCTCTCTCTGCATCCCGATGGCGAGACAACTCGCACCAATGCCTGACATCATTTGTCGCACCAGGAAACCTGCGAGCAGCGGCGGCGCCGACGTCTGTCGCAATCTGTGATTAAGTGTCTTAATGTGCAGCTGTTGTTGGAGAAGTCGCTGCACGCTGTTGATGCTCATGCGAATGTTGATAACCGCGTCTGTCTACATGAGAGTCAGCATATTAAAACGGCGTATTGAGTCGTTCGTCTCGAGGGCGATAAGGGGACAGAGGTAAAACACAGACACTTTTCAGAAGATGAAGATCTAATAACGCGATGACACTAAACATGTTAGAACTGTAATGGAATGTAATTTTCCATACAAGCTAAGTGACGAAAGGAGATGAGCAGCATCATGACTGACAGCATCCCCCCACCCCCACCCCGACGCCCTCAGGGTTTCATTTCTCCAAACATCCATAACTCCTCACCCTGCATATTAGGTCCTGAAGCATCCGTATAATAAACAGGAAGCATCCTTATGAGAAAGGAGGATTCTCCACAAAACTCTGAGGTCAACTGGTGACTAAATGATCCACAGGGAGGAGTGTGTCTGCGTGTCTGTTTGTGTTTGCACTGGAATGGACTGGAAAACTGTCAGGATGCTTCGCTCAATGTGAGCTGGGATTGGATGCAGCTCGATGCGACCCAAAGATGGAAAAGCAGCACGGAAGATGGATGGATGGATAAGACAATCTATAAAGGTTCTGTCTTTGTGATTTATGCTTTTAGGCACCTACACCAAATATTTGCTTGAAATTCTTCATTGTATATTTGTCCTTCTGTTGACTGCTGAATTTATTCCAGCTGGATAAACTCCCCCATATCTTCCCACCAGCTGACAGATCAATGAATAATACACCATATGATTTAGTGTTTCCTTCAAGAAAAGGCTTTTTTCTGATCTTTCCCTCATTCTGCCCTTCATCTTTGCTGTTTCCATGCTATTGTCATACAAGATATACAGCTAAATCAAGTCCAGAACATAAAAACTCAAACCAAGTATTGATTGTGATTTTGTATGTTACCAGTGAATTCAAATTGGCTAAAATTGACACAGACCTGCAACATACGTACAAAGAACCTACTTAAAACCTACACTTATGAGTATACCACATAAACAGCAAATGTTACATAAGAGTCAAATATTGGCTTTGTTCATACACTGATACTGTTGAACTGCTCCTTTGAAAGTACTTAATTTAGATGTTTTCTTGAGAATCACTCTGATCTTGACAGACTCAACAGGATTCAGGTCTGTTCCTGATTTTCTTCACAACTTTGGCTTCGTCTTTCTGTCTCGTCAGCAGATCTAACGTGGCCCAGCACCAAGTAGATCTGCCAGCCGTTTGACGTATTCCTCCTGACTCCTAATATACTCCTCATTTCTCACGCTGGTATTTAATTTGATGAGGCTGCCAGATTCAATGTTGGAAACCTCCTTTACATTCCCACAGTGGTGCTCTCCTATGACAAGGACGTTTGAGCAGCCCACCTGTCTTCCACTGGACAATTCATGTAACCAAACAATCCCTACCGTCTTCTATCCGACTTCACTACTGATGACTAAAACCGTCTTTTCTGTTCAAAGGCGCCCTTTGTCCAGCTGACCTTTTAAAAAGGTTATACCAGCCTCTGTGCCTCTGTTTCGGAGTAATGGAGTCTCCACTGTCGGCCTCAAATTGTCGATTGAAGAATTGCTCGGATTCGGCCGCATGGTGTTAGTGCTGAACTTTGGATTCAACTCTGACATAAAAAAAAACTTTCCCATACACAAATCAGTTGATTGTTAAAGAGATTACTTGTTTTGGGGTGAGTTATCGATCCAAACTTTAACAGGAAGCTTATCAAATATGGAAATTGGACCTCAAGGCCAGTCGCAGTCCTTTGTACCAAGCTGAGAAGCAGAAATCTTACGCTTCAGATCGTCGTCTTTCGTCGTCCTTCAGGTGATGGACAAATCTGTGACAGCCACTTTAAATGGCTGCAGCTTCAGAGGAAGACCTGAAAGCTATAGGGTGGATGTTAAATCGCTCTGCAAAGTCGAGCCTTTTAGGAACCACTTCTCGTCCAAGCTCAGTGTTCCCGATGGCACGTCGTTTCTTTTTAGCGACATGGAGGACGTGTTTCGTGACCTCGTCGGCCGCGCCGCTCGTCTACGCAGCGGGGGAAAGGAAAATGGAGAGGGATCAAGAGGGGCAAGTAAGATCCAGACAGCGGAGTGAAAGCATGAAATAATCGCAACAACAAAGCAGCATTCGCATTTCTTTCTGCGACTGCAGATAAGCGTTGTCAGGTAATCGTGGTATAAATACAGAGATGCAGAGGAAAAGAAACACTGAAAAAACCTCTGTGCCTGGGTCATATCCTGAAACCCAGTCATTCATGGACATTTTGAAGCATGCAGTCTTCCTAAATGTGTCTGCTATTGTGAAATTTGTTGTAAATTCCAGCATTTAGTTAAATAATGGCATTAGGAAGAGACTTCAACATGTAGGAGGAAGATTATTCCAGCATCTTCATCTACCCCAAATGATCTGAAGTAATCTCACTGTCACTACTGACAGCAGCGACCAAATCAACAATGCACATGTCCCAGTGAGTGTGGCACTTGGGAATTAGCAGTAGCAAGCTGTAATTGGCCAAATAATGCAAACGCTACCTGGTGTATGTCTGGCACAAATAAACAGAACAGCCGTTATGTGGAACAATCCACAGTTGTGGCGTTCCACTTGACAATCTGCTGTCCACCAATCACAGGTCACCCTGTAGTGCTGCTTGCTGTGCTTTGCACTGATTGGTGATGGTGGAAAAGAAACAACTGAGAAGTGAAGGGAAGCGGTCTCCTTTTGTTGCAACGCAGCTTCAAAGACTGGGACCAGGTGTTTCACTTTGGACGATGATGAAACCTCGGCTTTCAGGTGCAGAGTAAAAACCCTTCATAAGCAGGACTAATTGTGGGTTATTGAAAGCTTCAACTCCCACTCCAGGCTGACTCTCTTTCATTTAGTTCAGTCATACTTGTGATGAAAAGTGATGAGGCCGTTATAAAGGTCTGCTGGTTAACGCTGCTGAGCAGTTCACCTCTCTGCTCTCCAATAAACTGACACCAAAATAAAAAAGGAGGAAAAAATCCAGACAGCTGCAGACAGAGTCTTTTATGGACCGTGACAGTGCATTCTGCATGTGCGTTTGTGCATAAATATGGACGTATCCCTTTTTGTGATGCCTTTATTGAGCGGTGAGCCTGGCAGCAGCGAGGTGATGATGATTTTATGGCCCACATTGCCACGGCCTAATCCATTTCTCACTGTGCTGGTGGCTCCTAATGGCTGGACGCGGGGTGGCCGGAGAGGAGGGGATGTTCTGCCCCGGCACAGATATCGACTTCAATCGACCAACAGTGGCCCCGGAGCCTGGCCTAGTTCTCCTGGGTGCATTTAGAGGAACGCCACGCAGTGCAGGGGACGAACCGATACAAATCAAACAAAGCGTGCGGTTGACTCGGCTGAGAAAACGAGCCAGTGACGTGCCAATGCTGCTGCATTATGGCTGTGCACATGTGCTCGCATGAATTCAACATGTGAGCACTGAAACAAACACTCAGACCACAAGCATGATTGCACTACAACATATATAAAAGGCTTTTCTCCAAAAATTTAAAGAATGAGCCTCGATCAGTTCACTGATTTCTCTCAGGAATCCTCCAAAAAGACCATTACAAAAAGGCAGAAACTGAGCACCAGTGTTGCTGCAGCACCAAATTCCAGGATTCAAATGTGGTGATACTGTGTTTTCCTCCTTGACTAAGCTCCTCTAAATACTCCCACTTCCTGACAGCCACTACTCCTCCAACTTTGACAGGATTTTATTCACGTCACCGTCACTCCCCGGGAGAAAAACAGCTGCGCCCAGATTGATGCGACGCAATTTTTAGACAGAATGTTCCATATACGTCATGCAGAGACGGCAGAGAGGCTCAGCTCAGGACCAGGAGCGAGCAGGCATTTCTGTCCAAGCGAATAAAGTGGGCAAAATGGAAATAACCAATCAATAAGTGAGCTTTACAAAGAGGACAGATGCAGGATAATTGCTGCTACTTGTGCTAAATTTCCCTGCTGAGCACGTGGAGGGTTGTCAATACAAGAGATTTCCACACTGCAGCAACAAAGACATTTCTTTTGCTTGAAAATAGCAAAAAATAAATTCAGACAAAAACCAAAAAGTCACACTTTCAAGCAGCAACAGTGAAGCATGAAGTGTTTGAGCAGAAAAAAATCGTTTTAGTACAACTGCGTGGTCATTTCTGGTTGTCAGTGCTGTAAATGTGTGTTGACAGGCACCAACAGCCCCTGCTGGTAGCTTCTACAGCAAACCAACCAACAAAACAAAAGGAAAACAGCCGCTGGCTAAGGTTATTTCACCATAGCAACTAAAAATCAATGTATTAGTTGTTTCTATGGCAATATTGGTTCAGTAAACCAGTTGCTGGTGTGTTATTGACGGTTATCGCCCCACCGAGGCAATAATGGTTGCAGAATGAGTAAGCCACGGCTGTTAAAACAATTATCTCCAGGATCAGTTACAACAGAGGGATTGCAAAAAATAAATATTTGGAATAAATTCAGGAGATAAAAAGAACTCGAATAAGTTGCGATATTCAATCTTTTCCCCATGATCAACAGGGTGAAAAAAAACAATCTAAATTCAGTGAAAAACATAGTTGAATCCATCTACTTCAACTCTTACCAGTTTATAAAGTACAGATTACTTTTGTTTCTCAGTATTTTATTTGCCTGAGACACTGGGAGTGAATAATTCACGACTTCAAATATCTTTTTTGAAAATCGCCTCTGTAAATGTTTTATAAGGAAGAACAATCTCCCCGTGCATTAGCTCTGCTTTAAAAATGCACCGCACGCACACTGTTTCAATAGGGAGCAAGCTAAACTCAAGCCGCACATGTACCTGTGCACGGAGCCGTCTTTACAGAAAGTGGAGCAGTTCCTTGAGTGTGAAGCATTTCTTGGTGAAACCAGACAGCATGGCGAGGGATCACTTCACACATCGAGCCAATGAGAGAGAAGCTGTCTGATAGAAAAGCTGGCTGGATTTCACAACCAGCCTGAGATTTATTTATCACCGACGATGAGGTCAGTGTTTAAAAAATCACCAGTTTCCCAGAAGTGTCCGTTTTCTGGGAAGTTTCCCACTTCATTAAGTTTTCATATGTATGAACATATGTGTGTGTTTGTGGGAGGAGTGGCTTTAAATAAAAACTTATCTCATTGAGCCCACTCTCCATATGCTCACACTGTGAAGCCGGCGACAATTAGGAGCTTTACGAGTGAAATGAAAAGAAAAAAAGCCAAATCATTGCTGTAACATTATCAGTGGCTGATTTATGACGCTTCTAAGTGGGAGGATATCAAATAAAAAGGAAATATTACATCCTCAACTGCTGATATCATGGCACAAACAAACATAAAAATCTGTTCCAGACAAAGCTGCTTCCAGCCACTTTTTCAAGAGTTAAGCTGATTAGCTGCCGGCTGGCGCTCATGTTGGGGGTTTACGTTTCAGCCATATTTGTGAGGACCAATCAGAGCTTGAGATCTGAGCCGTGGGGACGTTTTGGCCTGGCTGCAAGATGGACTGGGTTTTTCCAAAAGGCTGTGAGGACTCGGTTTAAGGCTGAAGTCGGAGATCACATGATCCTGTAATTACACAGATGGGAGATAAACACCCTCCTTCCCCCTCTATGCCCCCCCTCGGTTAAACATTTATTAAATCACTGTTTGTTAAAAATGTAAATTTTCACATTCAGTCATCAACCTAATTTAACAGTGGACCTGCTAAAACACATAAATACAGATTAAAAATGACTAAGGAAAGCACAGATGTCCTCTTTTGTGCATTCAGAGTGAAATCCACATTAACTCTCTTTTTGTTAAAGATACTAATGACACAATAAAACATTGTTCTCAATGGATGATTCATAGACATTGCATTTGTTCAGATGTATTATAAAAATGCCTTCACTTCAAAATTAAAGAGTTTGAAAAACCTATGGCATTTTGTCTCAGCTTGCATTGTACTTTATTGGCAATCATTACATTTATTTCCTAAAATATCATGTCCGAAAACATTATTCACTCCAGCAGGTTGAGGTGTTTCAAACACCAAACAGTGTTGAGGAACCACACAGAGAAGGAGAGGTAGATATATCATGAAGGTGAAAATAAAGGAATAGAGAAGTGAAGAAACAGGCGGCTTCTGAATCCAGTCGAATGAATTGAACTCCAGCATTTAATCACCTCAGACGGAGAGAAAAAAACAAATCCAGACAAGTGTGTCATCTCCAAAAACACTCTCCTCCTCTACCTACGTCCAACATGCAGCTTCATACACACACCTCCTCCATCTCCAACACTGACGTCTCTCTCTCTCTCTCTCCCTCTCTCTTTCTGAGAGACAGCCGGCCAGGACGAGACCAGCTGCTGCAGCCAGCGAGCCCACGTGCACGACAGAGCGAGTGAGTCAGGAAGCCAGAGAAAGGGAGGTCTCTCATACCGCACCACTTAACTCTGAGTGGCCCTTAAACTCCAAGCACTAAAAGCACACGCGCACATGCACACAC
>JAUESF010000085.1:1683359-1694941 GCA_032274765.1 Malacoctenus tetranemus
ACACACACACACACACACACACACACACACACACACACACACACACACACACACACACACACACACACACTCTTTGAAGACAAATCTGCTGCCGAGTTTTTTATTTGATGCATAGTAAAGTAAGTATGCAAACACAAGGCCAGAGGCCGGGCCGAGGGGCACTCAAACCCATTTATTCCTGCTCGCTCTGCGCTCTTCTTGATCAGCTGTAACAGCCGGCGTTCGGGGCATGTTCATCCCGCCGAGCACGACAGACAGCTCCAGCTGGTTGTGGAAAAAGAGACTTTCTGAAGATAAAATCCTGACACGCTCGGCTCGTCTATCAGTCACATCCTCCCACTTTTTCCTGTCGGGTGGTGGTCAGAATTATTTCCTCCGTTATCACATATTTCTGCCTACTTTGCCCTCCCCTCCCCCATGACAGCAGCACATCCTGGCAAAAGATTCAGTCTCTCCCTCTCTGTAGCTGAGAGTCCAAAACAAGTCATTTATTCTCCTTTATTTAAGCTACAGACACGGAAACCTTCCACAAGCAGTTCTGAAACACCCCCCCTCCTCAGTTTGGCGCTACTGGGACATTTTTCTTAATAGTGAGATTGAAAACAACCATTAGAAACAGAAATACAGATATAATCTCCACCAACTTTTTCCACAATCATCAGTAATGTGGAAATAATGGCATGAAATGAGATTTTTTAACAATTTTTTTGTGACCAGAAAAAGAAATCCATCTGACAAGCTGCAAAATGACAATTATTCAACAGAAAAGCACAAAAAATAACATGCTAATCACTTGAACTTTCAGCTGAGAGAAAAATATGACAAAATAGATTAAAAAAAGTCTTAATCTGAGTCCCCACAAATTATTCATTTTATCAAGAAATTAAATAAATAAAAGAAAGTGTTTAAAAAAGCAATTTATTTCAATAAAAAATGAAGGCTAAGAACTACTTTCCTAAAAGGTTGTACTTTTATTTCCAGTCAATCAATAAACTTATTATTGCATCGCTGCCAAAAACGAGACAACTCTGTTTGTGTCAGCAGTCAAACTCTTCGTCATGTTTTATATGTCCTCCCTCACTCCCACAAATAGCATCAATAATCCCACACTCACACACAACAAGAGTGGCTTTAAATAAGCCCCTGCATCTTATTCTGTCCTCAGCACATTACTCATTCATACTGTTTTCTCCCTGGTGTGTACTCTTACTCTGGCTTAATCCACTACAACAACAAACTTGTGTTGCCTTGTTGGCATTGGGGAAGGCCTCTGAAAGCGGTAGGCCGTCGTTTCATTGGGGGTTTACGGTTGAAACTTCTTCCTGTCTGCGGTTCTCACTCTCTCCTGGGAGACCGTCTTGGACTGGATCCCGGAGACACCGTCAGGGTTAGCTCGCGAGTCAGCGTTTAGCCTGCAGCGCTACCTTTTCATTATCGTCAGGCTGAAGTGTGCTGGACAGTCAGGAGAAGCGACGGGGAAAGGGATTGCCACAAAGATTGTGTTACTGCAGAGCTACAACAATAAGACGTGTTTGTCTTGTGTTGCCACCAGCCACAGACTCGCTGATCTGCTGACTTCCTAATTTGATTGTTTTCAGTGTGTGTGAGTGGTGTAAAAGAAGGGAACAGAATCATGTTGCGGTGAGACAAAAAAAACCAAAACAGACGGCTAGCGTCACGGTGAGGAGGACAAAACCTCGCCGAGCGGGGGATGACTTTGTTGTTCGACATGTGTTCCTGTCGTCCTCGCAGTTTTTATTAGTTTTGAGACGTGTCTGGAGTCAGTCAAAGAAATACTGCGAGCACCAACCTGTAAAGGGACCACAGGGTTGGGAGATTAAAAAAAAAGATGAGGACTTGGCTGTTGTAAATTCACTGGGCCGACGCCGAGGCAGCTGCCAGGGAGACTGACGTGCAAAGACTTGGCCAGATTGGGAGGGGAGCGGCTCTGTGGACTGCTAATGGGTCAGGGTGTTGATACGATGGTGGGAGGCAGATAGAAATCTTATTACACTATTAATTGATTGGGAGCTCGGAGCCAGTCCCGGGGATGTGACAGGGGTCCGTCTCGTTTGATGTTGTCAACACGCAGGGCGGCTGCAGGGCGCTTTCCCCAGGAAGTTTGAGTTTGTAGAAACTTGTGTTATTATGTGTCTGATGAGAAGTTCACTTTAGTTATTCCTTTACGTGGGATGTTGAGGCAGACTCAAATTTTATAACAAGATCACTTTGTTTAACTCCGTGAGGAGCGCTGTGATGACAAGGCTACAAAATCTCATCCCCCTCGAAAGATGTTTGGATGTCTCCTGATGTCTCTCCGCATATGTTTTTAGGTATTGTCATTCAGTGACAGTGCGCTGAGAGCTTGCTTGTTTGTTTTGATATCTAAAGAAGTTGTTTTCAGCTTTAGCTGTAAACACAGTTAATGAGACGGCTTATAGAGAAAGACAGCGCATGTGTAGATTCTGTTGCCATGTTTTCGGCTTCAATTTGCTTCAAAAAGGTGGATTCTCAAAACTGTTTGTATTTCGCATAACTTATCATAAGAACCTCATATTTATAGAGCCGGGAACTTGAACAGGGTGTACCGCACCCACACCCTGGCCTCTGCCACACTTTTTAATTGTATTGTAGATCAAATTTTATGCTTAGAAATCAATCATTATGATTGTGGTTGTCTCATTGTTTAACAGTAATGAAAAGTAAACACTTCCTTCAGCTTCATGAAAGTTTTCTGGCATCGTCCTTTCATTCTCAAATTCCCTGATTAGGAGCAGAAACGCTTTAAAAAGTAGAAAATATGAGGGGAAGGAGGCTTAAGATATATATGTGGTCGTTAAAATGGAAACACTAATTCTGAAGCATTAAAGCGGCTTGCTTCACTCGAGTTCAGCTGGAGGCGAGGAGACTGGATGAGAAGAACCGCTGTCACGAGTGGATTCATCACGAGCACCCAGACGACAGCTTATTTATCCACTAGTGTGCCGGAAGCTCGCGTTCACTGAGCTCCTCACTCAGCTTCACTCAAAGATTTCATCAGGACTGTAAAGGTTTGGGAAAATTTACTTATTAAATCGCAAAGGAAAAAAATCACTTCACTAAAGGGTTAAAAAGATACATTTGGTCAGTTGTCTGTTGGGTTATTGATTACGAGCACGATTTTCTGCTCGAAACAAGCCGAGAGCTTTTAGAATCAATCTGCGGCTCGATATTCTGACTAATTCCCTTAAGTGAAATGTTTGCATAAAATGGAGAAAGTGAAGCAGCAGAACTTTCTTGTTCCTTGTTGCCAGAACTACAGAAAGCATCACATAGTTCTTTGAAATCATCCCTGAATATTTTCATGCACAGAATGACATGAAAAGCTGCTACACTTGATGGGACGTCGCCTCACGGAAGTGAAATAAATCCCAGTGTGCAGCTGCACAGCACAAGTTTGTATTGATGATAGAATATACACCTAATTTAGAGGAAATAAATCAAACAACCCACAAGTATAACAACCTCAACAGGAAAATTCAGCTCATGAGGAGCTCGACTCCTGCAGATCAGGTTCCTGTCCTGCCCGGTTGATAAAAGCAGCAGCGTGAGCAGACGAACAGCCACTTGTCATAATTACCGACACACTAAAAACATCATCGATGGAAACGATTTGCAGCATCGTGAAAACAAGATTTACTGACTGTGTCCGTAAAGAAACCCAATGACTCGCCCAATAAATGACCTGCGCTCTCTGTAATCAACATCAGCGAACTCTCCGAGCGACGATTAGCCTCGGCTTCGCCGATGAGCGGGAACTTGAACTGCAATGCCAAATGTGGTCAGTCCTGCAGTTGGTATTCTCGTTGCACTCGGAGATCATGTTATACATGAGGAGCAGGGGCGGTCTGTTGCAGAGTGAATTTCCTGGAGCTACTCAGACAAATACGGGAGAGGCAACTCTTTTGCAGTTTGCCAAAAACCTCTGCATGATCCCACAGGACAAAGGCAAGAAGTTAACATTCTGCACTGCGAACGAAACCAACGAGTGGGAGATTAACGATAACAACTAGTAGTAAAACCTTGAACGGGCCAAAAACCTCAGGGTAGCCATAAACACTGGCTGATAAAACAACATGTCACAACTTAAACCATATAAAGCCTACAATTCACCTCAATCCACCAGGAGAGAGAGAGAAAAAAAACTTTCTCAATTTGGCTCGAGGTAAAAGTCCACATGAGGAGTAATTTGGATAAAATGCAGGTAGAAGATCACCTCTTGGCTGATCCCTGCATAAACAGAATTACAAATATCCACAGATGAGCAGGGCTGCTGTGGGTGCAATTGACTTTTTCCAAGATCAGTGAAGGTTGGAAGGGACTCAGCCTGAGCCCTAATCCCTGGTCATCAGAGGGAACATACCGGTGACCTTTCAACAACAGACAACTGCCATTAAAAAAAGGACAGATTAAGGATATCTGGCTTTTTTAAGTGGCTTTTTCCCCCCTAACTACCCAATATAGCTGCATCTTTACTGATGTCTCTCTCACATTTCTAAGTGCCCCCAGGACATTGAACTTTAACTTTTTTTCCCCCTTCATTTTCCTTTTTCAAAGTGCCATTTAGATGAAAATCTCACATCGTGAGAGAGCCAGAGTCAAGGTCATTACAAGGACATTGTGACAACATGACATACGACACTGAGATTACCAGTGGTGTGGTACAGAAAACGTACAGCCACTTCTTTTCATATCACAGCTACAAAAAGTGGATTTTTTCGGTCGTGTATCTTGTTATCAGCAAAGACGTCATCCATCCTTTCCTCTGCCTGTTATGGCTGATAACTGCTTCAGGTTTTAGGAAGGAATAATGGGCCGAACTAAAAAAAGGGACAGTAGTGGAGGCTATCCGCTCACCATACAAGGAAATAAAACATACAGAACCTGTGACTCTTCCCCGATAGCACGAGCACATATTTCAGTAGTTAATTCAAGCATGGTGGGTCTACCAACGGTGTGTCTTGATGTGGTGCCAACATAAAGCTTCGTCCTGGATGTGATCTGCTCCTCCCAACATATGCAACTGCTGGACCCTGATTCTGCCCTTCTTAATGCCTCTCAACAACTAATGTACATTATATTATGGTAACACAATGTGCTGAGACAGGTCACAGTTGATCCCATGGGGCTGAAAGAAAGGGCTAAGAAAATGAAGGGTGCATAAACCTAGTGTACCAATTTCTTTTCACATCACAAATTCAAAACGTGACAGAAATATGTCATGTTACAGAAGTGTATGAAATGTGACCCAAAAGGTACAAGTGCTCTTCTCTCTAGACAAAAATAAGCATAATCCGAAGAATACAATTCAGTGCTGCTATCCACTACAAGTGACTTGTTAAAGAACAATGAAAGCCTGTGAGATGACTTCGGCAAGGGTTAACAGGTGTGAATGAGTGCAATCACAAAATCGATCACCGGAGCGTGCACGCTGTGGTGAGGTACAAGAGAGAAAAACAGGCAGGGTGGGAAGAAGGGGCTGAGATGAATTTTCAGCACCAGGGACAGCTCACAGGAGTCATAAAATACCAAGGTCCCTGGCAAGGTTCCCCCCTAAATCAAGGCTCACTGTACACAAATCAAACATGCACTTTTAGCACCTCATTTACTAATAGGCTCCTCTTTACACCCGGGGCCATTAACAATAGCGCTTGAGGATAAACTGGATCCAGTCTTTATTCTCTCTTTATAGCTTCTGAGGGATACTCTCCCTCCACACATACACATCAGCGTTTCCCTATAATCACCACGTCTAAAGCAGCCTGCCATAGCCTAATTTGTCCCATCACAGTTTCTTAATGGACCTAAAGTGTCGTTGTAACTCCTATAATAACACAAACATCATTATGCCTTGCCTCATTGCTTCTGCGAGGCATCCCTCACTCCCAGTCTGAGCACCAGATGGATGCGTTTAATTTCCAACAGCTCAATGCAGAGCGTAATCGTTCAAGGTTCAGGTGCATTCACCATCAGAAACACTGCACCTGTGTGAGTACCACCTGCTCCCAGGGTGTCCAGTTACAGGCACGTTTTCTATAAGTGGTAGTCTTACAGGTCGCAATACCATGCTGCACATAACAACGCCATAAATAACCCAAAGCCAAGCAACAAAATCATTTACCCTGAAACCAGAAAAAGTTCCAAAAGGTCAAATGGGGCCAAACGCCTCATTAACATCAAAAAGGCGCTTTTAGAGGGCGAAAAGCTCCGAATTTCACGCATCAAAAACTTAAGGCTGATTTCTCCTCCACTGAGGCAAATTTGATGTTTAAAGCCGCAAGTGTAAACATTTATAATGGATGAAAAACTAACCTTGACTGCTTCAGCGTGGGTGACTTTCTCGAAGACTTTGTCGTTGACTTTCATGATCTGATCGCCGACCCGAAGCCCCTCTTTCTCGGCCAGGCTGCCCGGTTCCACCAGGGACACGTAGATGCCGACGCCGTGCTCCGAGCCGCCGCGGATGCTGAAGCCCAGGCCCTCATTGCTCTTGTGCCGCTTCATGGTGACCTGCCGCAGCTCGCCCGGCGGCTCGTGGATAAAGTTCCTGCCGAGCAGCGGCACCAGCGGAGCTGTCCCGTCGCTGCTGGTGCTGAAGCTATCCGGCGAGCCCCGGAGCGCCACCTGGAACTCGGGAGGGTTGTTGGGCGAGTAGTGGCCCGGGGGAGTCGGGCTCGCGCCAGGGAAGTCGCCCGGCGGCGGCGGCGGCGGTGGAGGAGGTGGCGGGGGTGGAGGCGGCTCGGCGGTCCCGTTGCTTGCTATTAAATCCGACTTTAGGTAAAGGCCCTCCGAGGTGTACTGCTCGAACAGGAGCTGGTCGGAGCGGGGGATGACCAGGCGCAGCATGGGCAGAAGTTGCCGCTTGCTGGGCGCGTTGAGGATGACGTTGAGGGTCTGCACCAGGTCGTAAACGTTGCGTTTGGAGTGGTACACGTTCAGGCAGTGGATGAACTGCTCCCTCTCGAAGTCGTTGAGCAGGAGGTTGAGCGCGTTGTGCAGCTTCCGCACGTTGGCCGAGAGCGTCCGCGCGCTGGAGGCCACGGAGTTTGCCGAGGAGCTGAGCGACATGCGCTCCAGGTCGGTGCTGCTCATCCTGGCGGTGGGACCGGGACACGGCGCCACACTGGTCGCGGGTTAGAGAGCGCGCATTACGGGCTGAGGGCGCGGGACGGGACCGGTGCGTGGCATCACGACCGCAGGAGGAGTAGCGCTCCCGTTGTACCCATGTTGTCCGTCTCTGGTCAGAGGAGCCACGGGGAACACTGGTGGACACAGGAGGGAGCAGACCGAGTCCTACGAATTCAGCCCGACCAAATATTCACAAGTCCCCATGCATTGACCAAACTATACTGCGCAAACTTCTTTGGAGAAACGCTGCGTCAACAGCCCGATGGAAAACTCGTGTGTGTTCGGTGGTGAGCTCACTAATGCGCCACGTAAGGCTCTCAGCCTGCGTGTCATTAGCCGCCGTCTTATTTTTCCAAGAGGTCAGGTGGCTGCCGAGCTGCCGCTTCTCTGGTGTCCGCCTGCGCCGCCAACAGCTCCGCTCCGGGGCACAACAAACAGCCGCAGCAACCCCCCACAAAAAATGACGCCTTTTGACGGTTCCGGCCACGACGACCGAGTAGCGCTGAGGATTTCCGACGGACCTGTGAAAAAGAAAAAGACAAAAGTTATTTTGGCGCGCTCCTCTGCTGCGTCCCCAGGAGTTTACAATATCCTTCTCCGGTTACGTTTTACTTCCAGTCGCTGTCCCAGTCGCTCCCACCAAAAAATAAACCGCGCGTATTCAGCAGCTCGGCACCAAAAAAGCGCCGTACGTTGGTTGTTGCTGTATTTATTATCCAACGGCTCTCCAACGGCTCCCCGTCTCCCCTCCTGCCAGACGTTACCACAGCGACCGAGTGAACACCGCGAGCGAGCTCGCTCGCCTCCCGACCGTCCTCTCTCAGGATGTGACGTCGCCTCGCGGAGCCTCGACGTCGCCTCTAACGACCTGCGCGCGAGGCGCCAGCACACCTGTGACCGTGTAATTCGTAATTAGGAGGGTTACGACACATGTTGTGACCACCCGTGAGGGAGATATGAGGAAACTTTACGGTTAAAACGTTAGATAGCTGTCATTATCTATGCTCTATAAACTTTTGAGCAGAACACTTCATCTCCTTTTAAGTATGAGTTTAGCGCATCGCTAAGGAAAGATTCCCTCCAAAAATGCCACTTATTTCCGGGTGTACTCACATAGACACTGGAAGATGGATGAAACAGCCTCAGAGTATTGAATGGATAGCTTCAAAAACAAGCCATGAGATACAGATAATAGAGGTTTTATGTATGTTTAACAGTATATAATTATGTCAATGTAAGTTTTAGGAAAAAAATAGTTCTGGTGTAAACAAATGTGACAAAACCTGTTTAGAGACATTAACTTTTCCTTCAGAGCTGAACTTCAATTCAGAGAACAAGTCTTTTTTGGTCGACTTGTCTGATTTATAGTATTCCATCTTCTTTTTAACACACTCAGTTTGCTATAAAAATTCAATTTTTAGGGCTATTCACTGAGAGGGAATCAGAATGGATGAAAAACAAAACTACAATAAACGTTTCTCAATTTTTTTGTGGGGGGGGCAACTTTAATCTGACTCCTTGTCACTGATAGGGTGGCGTACTCCTGCTGATGGTGTTTTGTTGCTCTCTTAGCTGAACCAGTGAGCCTATTTTTATTTTTATGGTCCTTCATAATGGAAAAGTGTCTGTCCAGAGAGACATCGATCTTCGCCTGCGGGTCTCTCAGAGTTTAGCCGTCCGGCGGAAAATCCCTGATCCATGAGTCCTCCAGTCGTGGCCTGGAGGAGCAGAGCCGACTTGAACCCAGCTCATGGAGTGATTAATCAAAAGCACCCAAAATGGTGGCGAAATCAGCTGTGAAAGAAACGCTGTGCTCCGAGGGCCACCGTGTTGACAAATGATGCTGTACAGTCCTGGCAGAGTTTCAGAGTCTCAGCTTCTCTCAAAGTCTGAGGCTGCAGCCAAAATGCTTTCGGCTTAGTTAACCAGGAGCTGTGACCGGGACGAGCCGCACACCGTTTGCCCCGAGAGGAAGAATCATGTTGTCATTTCAATTTGACATCAGACGGGATGTGCGAGGTGATAAAATCTTTAATGTCAAAGCAATTAGCGGAGTTGAAGATGGGGCCGACGGATGTGGAAGATGAGAACGGTCTTTGGAAATGAATCAATAAGACAAAGACGAGGCGGGGAACGTCGGGGAAGTAAATGAGGTTAAAGCTGGTCTGAGTGAAATCGCAGATGAAGTCAGCGCTGTGCAGCCTGAAAGTGACGCAGCACAACTGTCAGCAAACAGTGACAGCAACAGATCTTCGATTCAGTGTGAAATGAAAACAATCGAGACACAGTAACGGAACTGAAACAAGAGTTTGAAGCTCTCTGAGATCATTTTCAAGCAAGTTTAAGTTTTTGCCGGAGTGCAAAATGTCCGAGGCCAAAACTTCAATCTGCTGGAAGTGACAAACAGAAAGGAAAACAATATGGCAGCTTTGGCAGGGCAATTAGCACGGCAGTGAGCATTCAGGAGCCGTCGTTTGGTTTGAGGCAAAACAAAGCATCAGTTTTTAATTCGTCCCTCATCATCATTTCATGGCTGCAGCAAATTACAAACAGCAGCTGATTCGCTCACGTTTTTCAGCCTTTACTGTCGCTGCAGTGCTGCTTGTTTTGGCAGTAATTCATCGGTAGGTCACTGATCCAACAGCCAGCATTACTGAAGTTTTCGTGAGCTTGTTGTTTTTGTTGACCAGGAAACATGAGCAACACATCGGCCAAGTGAAGAGCAGCTTTTCTCAGGATTTCACTGAACCGATTCCTCAACAAGTAGCACATCGTTATTCCTGAGCTGACTCTGTCCGACTGAGGGCTGCTCAAAAACACACCAGCACAATATCAGCCAGTATTTAACCTTTGATGGGTGTTCAGCCTGAAAGAAATGTAAACACTAACGAGACTTTGATTGCATTGCTTTCATCATTGCTGCACTCTCGCACCTCTTTTACATGGTCAGTCACTTTCACCCATTAAGGCACTCACAGTCCAACAGAGCCACAGCTGCTTTACAGAGCGTGCAAGGACTATTTGGCACGCTGGCGAGCGCAGACGGGGATGGAACCATCAACCTTAGGGTTGAAGGACCACTGTCTCAACCCCCTGAGCCACAACTGCCTCATGAAATCACCCAAAAATTCACAAAAGAAAAGAAAATGGCAGCACATCACCGATGCATTGAGGAAATGTAAAAAAGTGCAGCTGTTAGCAGGAGCTTGTCTTGTCTGGTTGGTGGAAAAAGAGACGAAGATGACGGCTAAAGAGAAACAATCAGAAGTTCATCTGATGTGAAACATTGTTGCTGCTGGAAACATTTTTAGAGGACATGTTGTTGAAAGCACCAGTTTGTAAAAGAAACGTCAGTCTCTATTTCTACAATAAACCGAAAAAAACAACATCAGCTTCTGCAAAGTTTAACAGCTCCAAGCCATTTTTTTTGTGTCTCCGTGGCTGAGCAGGAGGTCCCAGAGTGTGTGTTTAAAGTTGACTGATGGCCCTCATAAAAGAGGTTCAGTGGTGGGAAACACTGCAGAACCAAACCGTGTTACAGTGGCCACAGACACATGATGCACAACAAAGCAGAGCAGCAGGGACAAAGAACAGAACGTTGTGGAGAGATGGAGCAGAGAGAGAGGGAGAGGGAGAGGGAGAGGGAGGCAGAAGGGGAGTCCATGAGCACCAATGAGCTCTTCCAGGACCCCCCGCGGAGTGCAGGATTTTTTGGCTCCTCGCAGACTCTCAGCTTGAACGCCTGCCGCTGCAATCCCAGAGGGGGAACGAGCACACACACTCTGGGCGGCGGAGCGATTACTGTGTCAGTGAGTAAATGACCACCTGTGATTGTGTGCATGTTCATCAGTTCACCAGAAAAACTCCAGAAAAACACGAGTTTCTCCAAATAAAAAAAAACAGACTTCCGACTCCCCAATTAAATTTCATGGTAAAGTGTAATCGTTCTAAAGGCTTAACATGGCTTAAATACTACAGCTTAATAGGCTTAGCTGCTTTTGATTAAATGCCTAACAGACTCACCGCTTTTATCTAATCAAAGAAATGTGCAGTAAACAGGTAACCACATGGGGGGCTCACTATTTCTAATTATTCCCTTGAAGTTTATGTTCTATGTCCCGTTCGATTTGTGTTTGAAACACATAATTTCATGGAAAATAAAGTCCAGTCACGTGGAAGATAGCTGAAATCTTAAAAACTGACTAGCATGGCGTCTGGAAACACACAGAGGTGTTGTTTCTGTCTTTTTTTGGCCCGAAACTAAGTCCTGAGACAGACCAAAGTGCTCAGAGCTGGACATCCTCGCATTGAATTTCATAGACATCCAGGCCCACAACCGACTGTCCTTGTACAAGCTGCATGTGGAATCTGTGTATAGATTTGGAGAAGCAACGCAGCAGTTTGTGGGGGTGGGG
>JAUESF010000085.1:1695041-1705763 GCA_032274765.1 Malacoctenus tetranemus
GACTGTCCTTGTACAAGCTGCATGTGGAATCTGTGTATAGATTTGGAGAAGCAACGCAGCAGTTTGTGGGGGTGGGGGGGCGTGACGGCAGCAAGGTGGAACCGGGACTCTGAGCGCATTAGCAATGGCAGGCTGCGACTGCAACTAATGAGTCAAGCAACATCGAGCTTCTCCCACTGATTGACTTTAAAATACGTCTCCTGAGTGTTTAGCTGAGAGGAAGCGGTGCGACAACGTGCCCGGCCTGGTAAAACAGGAGGGTGGGGGCACCTCTGGCGGCGTAAACACAAAGCACACTGCTCCGCAAAGCTGCAGCAGTGCTGTCCTTAGAAAATGGTGTTGATCTAAAAGAAGTTCTAGTGCCTTTAATAAAAGTATTGACTCCTTTTAGACTATTGCTCCTTTTTGCAGGAACTGTGATGTCAGCGGTTCCCCACCTAGAATCCATGAAAACTTCAATTAGGTACTTTCAAGAGCAGACCAGGGAAACAGCCCAGTGCTTTTATTTTGAAATAGGCTTTTGTATGCTGGGGAGAATGTGCATTTCCAACCAGTGTTTGGCTTCACTGTAGTGTTTCAGGGAAATCAGCAAACCTTAAGGAGAGTTTTTTCAAACTAGTTTTGAATACGGTTGTTTTTTTGTCGGAGACAAATCCTGTGAACTACTTTAAAGGTGTGACTTTTCAAAATGAGCACAGACGAGCTCATGTCCCCTGTGTGGTTTCGGCTGAACGTAATTGTGAGTTAAGATAAAGTGTTTGCACTCAGGAAAGCAGATGCAGATTCAAACAACTGGATCAAGTGTTCAGTCACGTTCCCGTTTCCTCGTCCTCCACAATCAACCTTCTGCAACACTTAATTAGCGAGCCCAGCAAAGTCATTGAACATCCATCAGTATGTTCACAATGTACCAATTACTATTCATTATAGAAGGGAGTTCACCTTTATGAGGCAGGATGTGAGTGAGACCTTGACGGGTACTGCTGGAAAAAAACCATGATGACTTGAACAAAAGTTAAAAAACCCAAACAAACCTGCTTCTTGAACACCGAACATCACTGCACAAACAGATCTGGAAGATAAAAAAGGCCGCGCTGTTCTGAATTTGCTTTCGAGTTTATCCAATTTTCAACATGAAGAGCTCCCCTGTGGAGAGGCTTTCATGGTGTTTAAAGGGGAGCCTGAACACAGCGCGGGAAGAACCAAAGACGGCCGACGCAGGCTGAGAAATGAGGGTTTGATTTGCTCTTTTCTGTTTTTGATGCATGAAAATTGATTTGTAGCCCTCCTACAAAGTCCCCCCTTTTTTCTCATTTAAAAAAAACACAGAACAAAGTGAAATTAATAACGACAATCTGCACGTCGGTCTTGATCCACTTTGATGTATATAAATAATTTGGATTATTATTTACTGTGGGTTTTAACGACATCGTCAGCAACTTCAAAGATACACGTCTGTTCCCATTACAGTCAGATCTCTTCTGATATCAAATACTGAGTCAGTGCGACACCACCAAAACATTGAAGTGAACAGGACTAAATAATTTACGAGCTACAAAGTCAAAGTGTCAGCGAGCTGCGTTACTTTTCCCGTAAAACGCTGTCCAATTCCATGTGACAGCTCCACGCACAAAGGCTAGCTTTGGTCCTAATTGTTACTATTTATTAAACTCTTGTTTACTCATAACGGACCGCCCCTTTAAGCAGAACTCAGCTGTCCTTCCAGGAACATTAAAAATATTCCAGTATAAGAAACTACATTCAACACATATGGTGCTCGTTTGTCTCAGCTCTGAATAAATGTTAGCTCACGGTTCAAACACATTTTCAGCAGCATCCAAACTTTTGTGTGTGTGAGTTTGCAGATATGACTCATATCCAGGGAAACCTTTGTGTCTCTCTAAAATGAGGCTATTCATGTCTGCCGGGGTCGTTGTGTCAAGGCGGCGGCAGCAGTCGTTTTTTACTCGCCAGCCCACTTCTGATCCATCCGGCTTCACATCGGCACATCGATCGGCATCTAAAAATACCACCGCTGAGTTTGTTTGTGATTGATTCTGTTCATCTGATGAGGCGCCGCCGCTCTCCCACCGAGCTGCCGCAGCCACGGACGGGCGGGCGGATGACACAGTGTCACACGATTATCGCGAGGAAGCGAGCGCGCACAAACAAAGCGAGGGCGCAGCGCAGGCTCGCCCTTTGGGGCGCTGCATGTGACGGGCCACTAATCTGCGGACGTAAGCTGGACATCAGTCATGAATCAAAGCGCCGTTGAGTCCGCTCTGTGTAGAAATCTGCACACTTGCTGAGCAGGTAGGTTCAGGCTGCAGATTTGGCTGTTTGAACAGCACACCTGGCATGTTGAGCTCGGTAGCATCATACATAACCAACAGTGATCTGCAGGCGTCAGTACAGAAGGACAGTCTGTAGCTCAGGCAGGATCACAGGCTGTTTGACAAAATCAGACTCAAATGAATGGAGTAACAACAGGAAACTAGAGGGCACCAGAGCACATATCTACACCCAGGTAGCTGTTAACCATTCATGCTTCGACCTTTCGCACACAGCGAAAAAATAGTAGATATGAAATCAAAACCACCGAACTCTCAATCAGAAATATTTGACATGTTTAGCTCCTCACCCCCGACATACACATCAACGTACCTGTGTCGTAGAAACAGCAACTGCAGCTGGTCCCACCTCCTCCCAACACCTTCAGCGTCTTCCCTTGCTTTTAATTTCTCATGTGAGAGACCACAGGGTTGGGCCTGACATGCTGCTGATAGATGACAGCTCGCAGCGCAGCCTAGTGCCGAGGTCTCCGGCGGCTCCGATGAGTTCGACTGGCGGTGATCAAGGGAGTCCCAGCGCCCATGGATCATTCGACGCTGCGGTGGAGAAGCGAAAAGAAAAAAATAAACATGAAGAAATAACGCTGAGAGGGAGGAGTGTCACTATTTTACTTAACATCTGGTGGTCTGAAAAGCTCCAAGAATCAAAAAGTGGATCATAGAATGAAATCAATGTTATTGGATTGTCATAATGGTCACATTCAGTGTTTTTTGACAAAAAGCTTCACAAGGTCTAATGGATGCAGTAAACACACCCATGAGGTTCATGCAAAGAGATTCACTCTTTGAAATCGTGCAGCCTTTCAAGCTGAGATTCGCTGGCGTGTCATGGAAACTAATGGGCACTCAGTGAATTGGGGCAAATGTGAATCACATCCAAGACACGAGAAAGAAAAAAAAACACGCACGAGCGACAATCCAGCAAACAGGATGAGGCACCTTTGGGAAATGTTTCACCGCGCTCCACCGAGACTCTCCCCGATGGACGTGTTCAGTATTCTGCCTGGACCGAGGACCGCTCTGCTGCCTGGAGCCGAGGGTCCTCTTGCTGTGAGCTGAGAGAGCCCACCTCACCACTTCTGCAGAACCCGCTGAGTCACAACATGCTCAGGCCAAAAGCAGAAACACTCATGTCTCTATTTTTAAGTGTGACTTTCATAAAGACTGAAAGATTCCCATCCAACCTTTATCCACACACAGCCCCTGAAGGCAGCTCGTCTTCACACAGGCCAGACAACACGCCAGGCTGTTGAAGAATCACTACAGCATCGCCGGATAAGTGAAATTGTTGGCAAACGGCTTCATGTTCCGGGTGAGAATCCCTTTAAATTCTCCCGCAGGCAACAATTAGTTTGTAAGAATTCACTCCTCTTACTCTTTTGGGAGGGAGATGCAGGTTGGAGCCTCGGGCTCACTTCCCGAGCCAAACCTCCGAGTGCTCCAGCTTCTCCGCGCTCAGCACACCCAGAGTCAACAACGGCAACGCAAACCTGAGAAATACCCAAATCTCATTAAACTGCAGAATTAGAAAGTGTTGAATGGTGTTTGGGAGTCGGAACCATCTGGCTGGAGCAACACATCCCACACTGGAAACTGTTAAACACCCCAAAGAGATCAATGCAAAATGATCCTGGGTGGATGCAGAACTGCGGAGAACTGGGGGTTGTATTGACGAGTCGGTCGGCTTCCTTTTTCTCTCCAACCACATCGAAACCGGCAACATCGATACTTGCATAATTTCCCACGATGAAAAGATTCGACTTCAACTTTCATTAACAGATCTTTTCGTTCCTCATTGTGTTACGTTCTTTTTGACACCGTGGAGGTTCAGACCTGGATGGAGACGATCTGAACTGATGGAACAGATGGATGGTTTTGTTTGGGGGCTTGACTGCAACATGTAAATATTGACAAATGTACATTGTTATAATTGCAGTCTTTATTTGATGCATTTACAAATGTCATATGTCGTCTTGGTGACTCATCTGGCTACATGCATTTTAATCATTATGCAAGAACACGCATGAAAGTCCTGTAGACACAAACACACCAACTACACTTGCAAGCTTTTATCCATCTTCTGTGCTTCAATATCTAACCATGTGCTGATGTTTGTGTCTTTATGTTTGTGTCAACCTTGAGCTGTTGGACTGTGAATTGTCCTCAGAGTGTGATCTTTGGAGGACGATATTTGGTGGTTCTGTCTGATCTATGAAATGCAGCATGTCGTTTAAAATACACAGACAGCAGCCGGATGACAACGCTGTGATTCCTGTAGAGTCAAAGTGATTCAGCTCCCAGCATATTGCTTTTTAACTGTGATATCAAACGGGCGGCAACTTGACAGCTTCCCATATTAGCTCACATTTTTCATTGTCTCTGCAGCCCAGCTGGAAAAAACCAACAGCTCACTAACATGCGTGCGTCTGTCCTGGTTTAGCATACACAGCGCGGTGATGGATTGAACCATTTGGGCAGCGGTGCCGGAGCAGCTGCCGGGAGAGCCTGGAAATGACCTGCTTTTGTTCTGCTCAGTGGGAATCAGGAGGTGTGACTGTCACACACTTCATTCACCAGTAGTGGAAGCCTGAGTCACATCTCACTCCTGATTGCAACACAGCAACACCAGTGCAACCAAAGAAAGACTGAAAAGAGAGTCCTAAGTGGTGTTGCGATCAGATTTTGGATGTTGGACAACGCACAGGAAGAAGAAAGTTCTGCAAGGACTTTCCATTGCAGCTGTACATGAGAGAAAGTTCTCACTTCAGGTGGAGATCCTTAGCTATATGATTCACTGAGACCTGGAGACCTGTGAAGTTCACCAGCCAGCTGAGATAAACTCCTACTATTCATGATCCAACTGTAAATGCTGGATCGTACCCGAGGAGGAACCTTGAAAAGACGCTTCTTTTGCAGTGTTTGTCTGAATTCTGCTGTTCAGCACCTTCTGTCCTACCTGCCGCACGCTTCCTCCTGCGAACCTGTGAAATGAAGCAGATTTCCTGGTAGCGTCTTGTTTGGAGCGCTGCTTGTGAACCGCGAGCCCGTGCATTCATTACCATCATTAGGAGGCGCCTCCGTCGCGGACAGTGATGGATGGCGTCTTCTGCCCCCTGCTGTTCCAGCGCGGAAGCTGTGAGTAATTACACGACAGCAGCTGGAGTTGCTGTTTCACAGCGCCACTGTTTTAAATGTCGCCACTAACCAGTGGCCATTCATCTGCTGCCAGGACGAGCTGACACAAGATTGTTGATTTTTCTTTTTTTCATTTTTGTTTGTTTGTTGTTGTGAGTTCCGGCAACTTTCCAAAACAATCACACTGATAAAAGGCCTCAGTTCCAGGTCCAGAAAGTTCATCTAGAATTACATTAGTTTTTTGACGCATAAAATCAAGCGTATGAACAGAACAGACTTCCTGTTGGTTTGTGACCTCTTTCAGAACCAGTCAAACCACCTGTCAGCAGAAAAATGATAAAACTATGTAAAGCTGAAATGTGGACATTCCTGGTCCGAAAGGGCCACATTCCTGCAGACGCTCCTTCTCCGAAACACCTTCATCTAAAACTTGTTACCTTGAAACTCTGCAGAAAGCCTGATAGCACTACCTGGTTGCAGTCAGGCGTGCTGAAACTGAAACATAATGAAACTAAGCGCGGTCGTGACGCTACAGGACCAGGAGTGCCCACATCCAGGCCAGACTGTCCCCAGGAGCAGCTGTAACATCTGGTGGAGGACGAGATCCTTTGGAGTCGAAAGGATCTCAAAGTTAAAGGGAAGAAACATCTACACAACTGACTCAGACTTTGAGAAGTTGAGGTCAATGTGTTGCCCATGAGTGCATCAGTTGTGTTCATACATATTCATTAACCTGCTGAGATATTTAAAGACAGCCAAATGATTAAAATGATGTTGAACCAGATTGGCGGGTACTTCGATGGCGCCGAGCTGAATCTGTGAAGACACACTGTGAGCTGGCTGTTGGCAGATGTTTAATTAAACGCCGCATTAAATACCAGACCATCGCTCTTCACTTGAAAAGCTTTATTGGAAAATTTCTGTGGCCATGAAAAAAAGTTCAACTTCAGTGAACGCTGCAGTAAGACACAAGTTGTTACAAAGTGCTGAATCGTTGGTCTGTACAGTGAACGCAGCTTCCAGGAGCAACAGATCGAATGGAGAGATATCTCTATTTGCTGCCGTGACGAGTCGACGCACAACCAGAGACTCCGTCAGCACTCCCAGCTCGTTAGCTGGTGCGAGAGTAAAGAAAAATGAAGCCCCGGAAGTCACATAAACACGCCGCATGTCAGCATGTCCTCAAGTTATGCAGATGAGTTATCGACGTGCCGGCTCAGTCATCATGGAGTCAAATGACCGCTGCGTCAAGGTGTGTGTTTTCTCCCAGTGGCTCAATCAGGCGATCGAACGCCAAGAAAACGGTATCGATCCACAACTTTGCCCCCCCCTCCGTCACAGGGTCACAGTCACAGGCCTCCACTGGAGAAGGTGAAACAGCCGAGTGGGTTTTTATTTAGCTATGGCTTAGATTCAGTGGTTGTCAATAGGAATAATAAACATCTTCAATCAGCTGAGAGAAGAGATCTTTTTTTCTCCAAATACTGTACAGGAAAATCCTCTTTTGTCGAGTGAAAAGAAGCTTAAAATAAATGTGGAAAAACACAAAATCAGCTGAAGTAAAACGTAGCATTCAGACAAACACTGTGATTTTTGTGGGAGCATTTTTTGGTCTTCTCTGTTTTCTGCATCTTTTAAGCCAAGAAGACAAAACAATCTTAAAATAAACCAATTTCAGTTTGGAAATCAAATCGTGTTGGTGTTTGTCACGTTAAAGAAACATTCATAGATGTGGAATTACTTCCACCTTTTGCAGCAGCTGTGGAATAAATGATGTTTTTTTTAGTGGAAGGAAATTAAAGAATCGCTTGTTTCCAGTTGAAACGGTGAGAACAAGTTGTGGAACAGATGTTAAAGGATTGGACTGCTCCCTCCTCGCTGTGCAGGGGACAAACATGTCATGAGAATCACTCAATTAACAGAATCCCGATAAATGTTTAACTGTTGTTTCAGCCAGCTGCTCACCACGATCAACTCCAGCGAAAACACAGAAACCTACAAGACTCAGGCGAAAAACAGAGCGTCGACGGCTGAAGCTGTGATATTTGTCCATTTATCCAAGCTCAAAGTGACTGCAAATCAGTGCGTTCTGTAACTCTCACGTTGAGATCAATTTACACAAACAAAAAAGGAAAAAAAACAACACAAGCAGTCTACCTTCAGGAGACACTCGGCTTTGATTCGGCACGCGAGCTTCAAAACAAACTTCCACCCACCCACTAATCAGATTTTCACTCCCAACGCTCTTCAAAAAGAGGACGCCACTGACGCAGCAGTGATCAGGAAACACAAAGCGAGTCACAAAAGCAAGACGTACAACTAGAGGCACGGCAGAGCGTTGGCAAACAGAGTGCACATTCAACGACGCGGTTCAAGTACGGCTCGCCATCCTGGGGTCATTATTGAGACGACGCTCCAGATCTGACGACGACTTTCTGTCCTGACAGTGACGGATGATGCAGGACTCGAAGGGAAGTGGAGCCGGTGGGACGACAGCAGAGTTTGGAGGTCAAACGTGGTGGAAGCGGCACCGGCGCCGGCGCCGCGCTGGGCAGGACTTCTAATCGACTCTCAGGTGTTGGCGCAGGCAGAAGGAGGCCGCCTCCGACGCCGCCCTGCGTCAGCGCTTGACAGCGAGTCAGGGATTCTTAAGCGGCAATGAATCAAACTCCTTCAAGTATGAAGTAAACAATTCAGCAGAATGCTCGGCTGGAGGAAGTCGCCTGTGAAAAGAGGACGAACGAACGACGGAGCGAGCTGCGCGAATGTAGGACGAGTCTGATGACTCACTGCCACCGCCTCCTCCAACACGGTAATCGAAGAAAGACACCGTCGCTCCACCAGGGCTGCCAAAACTCCCTGAGACACCAGGAATCATCAGCCTCGGCTCTGAGACACTGCTGGATCAGTTCACACTGGAACATCCAGATCAGCTGGATTCTGAGCCTACTGATTCTGGTCCTGGATCGTTCGTGTGCAAAACGACAGAGGATGGCATCAACTGACAGATCCAATGAAGACGTTCTTCACATCTAAACATAAAATCTCCAGATTAACTTGGAGCTTCAATCACCAACTACTCAAAGAAAGGGAAGAAAACAGCACTGGAACACGAGCATGTTGAGGAGGAACGATGACTCCAGGAGGACAAAGAAAGAAAGTGAGGATGAGGCCAAAAACATTAGCATCTTCATCATACAGTGAAATGTACTGAATGGTTTCCTTCAAATCTCCACACATCAATACAATGCCATCCATTTTTTATTACCTCAAAATTACAATTTGCTTTTCTGTTTCTGAACAACTTGAGGATTTTTCCAAAATTGACCTTTGTTCCTTCAGTCTTCGAATATATTCAACGACCCTTTGTTTCGTTAAAGCAGCTTCTCGAACACTGCGCGACAGATGAAACTCCTCCAGTAGTGAGTGCAACACAAAAAGACAAACGTTTTCCCTGCAGAGCCCAAACTGCTCGCTGTACAGTCAAACTCAACCATTTTTAGCATCGTCATCAGACAAAATACAAGATCAGGCAGGACGGCCGAATGAAGCCAACAGGCTTTGTGCTCGGCCGAAACAGGAGACGACTCTGAAAAAGCTCCCGGTCAGTTGTTAGTTCAGTTCAATTAGAACTCAAAACAGGTGAGACTGAACACGTGTAGTTCCTAAAGTGGTTACTAATGAGGCACGGTGGGCGTGAGTTGTTTCAGACGGGTTGGTCAAAAAAAGGAAACAGTTTTGGTTGTTTTCCACTGGGAGGAGTGAAGGTTAGAGTTGGACTGGTTCCTGTGTTAACTGCACTTTAATCTGAAACGAACAGAATCAAATCAAGCGACCACTCAAGTGTAGCGTAGGCACTGGATGTCAAAACAACAAGTGAGACTGGATAGAAACAAGCAAACTGTGTGTGTGTGTGTGTGTGTGTGTGTGTGTGTGTGTGTGTGTGTGTGTGTGTGTGTGTGTGTGTGTGCTAAAATCTACAACCCATAATGCAACACTATAAAGACAGCATTGAATATTGTAAACGTTGAGAGTTCAAAGTCCATCGTCACTTCTTCAGACGTGTGTTTTTTGCCAAAGCAGCTTCTTGTATCTTGGGCTGAGGATGTGACCTATGCTCCAGTAGGTCTGACTGGCTGCATGGCAGCGTGAAACCAAACGCAAATAACATGTCGTCACATGTATTAAACAAATGTTTCTCTTTCAAAATTAAATTAAGGAAAACAAAGTCACTGAACTGTTACTTGTATTCACAAATTAAATTGGCAACAACTTCGCATGCCGTCCATAAAGACTCCAACAACAACCTGAGCAAACACAAACAAGGTGCTCAGAAACAACTTCAATAATCAGCTTCTTGCACAGTTCTTCAGCCGTCCGTCTCGTCTGTGGCCTCAGTCCAGCAGCAGCAGCAGGAGCAGGACTGGACATTCTTTGTCTCAGTTCTGAAGGTAAAACCAGCCTTCAGCTGAGGCCCGTCCTGACAGCCAGAGCTGCTCCCGGGGGGCCGCTCTGTTCGACTGGGCCACAAACTGGAAAACGGGGGCTGATGTCAACAGAAACGACTGGATCAGTGTCAGAATACAGAAGCTAACCTAAAGAGCCCCTGATCTCCCCTCAATGGCTACTTCTCCTTCACATGTGGGAAAACTTCACTCTGCAGTCCTTCATCGTCCTGACAACGCAGGAATTAAATACATCACCCGTTCCCGTCACCCGACTAGTGAAGGCCGGGAGTTTTTCTTTTTGTTTTGAAAAATAGAGCCCAGCTCCTTGTCAGACTTTTTTCCCTAGGAAAAATAAAGAAAAAGAAACAACAGCAGCACAACAACAGAAACTCACTGAAACTCCTTCACCTCTGCGAGTGCGACTGGACAGCGCAGGTCAGCTGACCTGTTCCACGCTTCACTTCCAGCTCGGACAGATTCTCCCCGACACGCTCGGCTCTGCGGGGCCCGTTTCACTTCTTTGTCTAATCTGGTTTGTTTGCGAGCAGACGGACGTCCCGGCGTGCTGCCCTCACTTGGGCGGGGAGGGCCATATGGGCAGAGGGTGAGCCTCCGTGTTGAAGATGTACTTGTCCAGACTGAGCAGCTCCGGGTCGTCGGAGAAGAGCAGGAAGAGGTACTTCAGCGTCTCCCCCAAGAAGAAGCTCTCCATCTTGTCCCGCGGCCCCGGGTTGGCGGGGTCGCGCACGTTGCTGATGGACGTGTAGCCGCCGTCGGGAACCTGAAGG
>JAUESF010000085.1:1743892-1756999 GCA_032274765.1 Malacoctenus tetranemus
TCCTCGTCATCTCTCTGAACAAAGGCTCGGCTAATCTGTCCATCTAATGCTCTCCGCCTGACAGCACCACGAGATGAAGCTTCCCAGGCCTCGACCTTTTGCCTCAGCTTTATCCGGCTGCTGCCTCCGGGCGAGCGGGGAACATGTCACTGGAGTTGCTTTCGCTTCGCTTTCAGTGAAACTCCACAGAGGAGGTCAGAAGAGTGCAAATTATTCACTCAGGAGCAACAGATGGAGGAAGACCTGCTAAAAAGACAAGATTTCACACTGAGTCACAGTAAAAAACTACACGTTTGTAGTTCTTTTGGTTAATAAGACACAAGCTACAAACTCCCTGAGCTGCCAGAGAAGATATCACCTCCATCAATGTTCATGTCGTCTCTCTCTCTGTCCAGTTTATGCAGAAAAAGTCAATTTTCAAGCAAAACAGTAAAGAAATAAATGACAAATACTGAAGTAAAGAAAAAAGTTGCGTCCTGTGACTTTCTAAACTCTTTATAAGAGGAAACATAAGCTAAAAACATTGTTAATGTCTGCCTGGGAAAATGAAATCATCACCTCCACATGACATGAGGCATAATGGGTAATTCAATAATTGGCCTAAAACAACTTGGAGACAAGTCTGAACCTCTGCCAACACTTACGCTGATCTTGGATGTCAAGATCTGCGCTCGGATAACGTCCGTCCTCCACACGCTGCACGAAAACACCACGCGGGCCTCGTCGGAGTGACGGCGTCACGGAAAAGTGTCGGAATGATGGATTTTTCTCTCTTCAGTTTTCGCCGTTTCTACGATTTTGTTTGACAAGTCTTATGAAAGAAGTGTGGGGGGGGGACAGGGGGTCTCCAGTGGAAACGAGTGGTCGCGATATGAAACGTTATGACCACAGGCGTGTCTGCCTGCCTCTCGCTGACAGACGCAGCTTTAGGGATCAACTACAATCACTGTTACAACTAATAAGACTAAGAGCTCTTCAGTAAATGGGAATCAGTTGCCTGGTGACACGCGGGGCTGAAAAATAAACAATCGAACACGAGCTGACATGTAGGCTCACACAGGCAAATCTTAGTGATACATCAAATAAAGTTAGATATCAAGCACATGAGTGGGTGCTTGGATAAAACAAGAGTCCAAAATACACAGTAACGTTTGCTTAGAACCAAAAAATGCTGATTTATCAAGGTAAATTTGATAAAATGACACAAATGATGACCTGGATGCTTAAAAAATGAACATCTAGCAACTACTGCAGCTCTGTGCTGCCTTTATATAAAGTATTTGGACTATGACTCAGTGTAATAAGTGATTCCTGTAAACACAATCCCAGTGGAGCTGCAGGTGAGGCAGGCTGAACAGATAAACGCACCCCGACAGTTAGAAACACATTTAGACTGAGAGAGACAGAAACATCCAAGAGACACATTCAGACAGTCAGAAAACCACAAAAACCGGCACCAGATGATCAGAGGCTGGAGGATAACGAGGAGGAGAGCAGCTGAGGAAGATTTCACCAACTATTAAGAGCAATCTGGTGCAGCTTGTTCTCTGCAAACAGTCCCTATAACGCAGCAGGAGAGGTCCCGTCGACATCATCTCGCTGGCATCTCGGTGCCATCCTGGCGCAACATGACGGTCGACTGTGCTTTATTCTTTATCTCTCCTGTACGTTGAGCGTCATAGCAACTCCTCTCGCTGCGAGGAGAAAACAAATCATCTCTGATTATTCCGGACGTCGGCAAAGAAAACGGCAACTAGAAGCAGCTTCGCTCGTCTTTTGTTTCTAAGTTTTGACCCCGTTTCTGTTTCAAACATGTGTCCGATCCCACAAACACGGCTCACGCTGCAACTTTGATAAAAAAAAACCTGCCTGATGTTTGGTCCATGGGAATGAACTGCAGGGAGCCAAGCCATAACGGGACCATATGCAAACTGCAAGCCGGGCTAATGAGGCTCGCTGCGAATGTGCCGATGAGATTCTAACGTTCGTCATCGTCAGCATGATATTAAACACGGGGGGATCGTAACTGGAAACAAATGGTCGGAGGGGAAGGCAGGTGGAGGCAATCAGTCGAACGGACGTGACACGAGCGTCCGAACTCAACACGAGCGTCGACGCCGTGATCGGTTCCAATCAGCCGCTCCTCCAAACAAGATGAGACGCGAGGACGGACCGTCCTGGTTTTGAGGTATACGGATCGAGGTGAAGACCGTGCGTGAACGGCGCGGACCACCACCGCTTTCAGCCTCGTCCCCTCTCACCTCCTGAGACGGCTCGTTTGAGTTTTTCCCCTCCTAATCTCTCAGCGCGTCCGGCTGTAAGCCCACCGTGCTCTCAGTGAGGGATGACCCCCTCTTCAGGTTGAATGGACGCAGGCTCGTGCCGTCCCTTCTCTCTCTGGCTCCACTTTCTGGTGGATTTCTGCCACGAACCTGTTTGAGTTTGACACTGATTATTCCCCAAATATAACGCTGACTTTTTCCTGAGTCGAATCAGTTTGATTGTTAATCCAGATGATCAGATGATGAGAAGCAGAACAGAAAAAAAGTGCTTCCATGAGTAAAAAGTCGATGCTGGGTTGAATCAGAGCAGCTGTGCTTTTTCTGCCTGTTATTGTTTTGTTTATTGATGAAATCTTTTTGATATTGTTTTGACCACAGATTGATTTTGGCGACCGATAAAAGACACAAGATGTTTTTGCTGCAATTTATCAAATCAGACTTTTAAGCTTCAGCACCCACAAACCTTTTTACAGGCCGTGATGAAGACGAGTGAGTGGACACAGGCTGATGGGAGGAAAGGTGCACACATGAATCTATACATCGAAACACGCAGCTCAGGAGGGCTGAGGGGGGTGGGACTAAGTGGGTGGGGGACCTCTGACGCCTCAGGCTCATTACCACAGAGGTAATTAATTGCAGACACTGGCGCGGTGCTTTCACTGACACACAAAACTGTCAGACAAAAGAGAAAAAAGGGGGCGAGAGCAGTGGTTGGTGAACACAACTGTGGCTGCCAGCCTGCACACAGCTGCATGTCATTAACGTTATGACTGGTCAGCTCCAACGAAAGCCATAAAACCTGGCATCCATCTCTGCTCTCGGCTTCACTCTGTTTATTTTCGGCATCCTAATGAAGCGGAAACTCTCCGAGCGTGAACTCACGGTCCGACCGAGCCTGCGACCCGCCTCGTCCTCGGGACTCCCCAGCAGGTCCTCCAGGTCGTTCGAGGACAGGAACACGTTCTGCGTGGAAACAGAGGCGACAGCCGCTCAGTCCTCCCAGAAAACCACAGGACGGGAGTTCAAGGGGGCGCCGGTGAACATCCAAACACCCCGAGCTGTTAGATCCAGCAGACTGGATGGAAACCGCATGGAGCCAGGGCTGTTTTTGCTGCAAATCCCCTGATGATGTGTAGGAATGCTTACGTTACAGTATATAACAGGTTGGCCTGGCACTGCATGAACAGCAGGAGTCGGAGTGTCTGCCCCGAGGCCTTCAAAGACATCTGGCTTTACCTCAAACACCTCAGCGACATGTCAGAGCCGCGCCGCGTGTGCAAATCAAACAGAACAATACGAGGAGGTAATTTCTCTCCGAGCGCCACTTTCCCCCCTTGATGTCTCTCTCTGCTTCCTCACCTGCAGCGAGTGGGTGCGCGGGTAGCGAGGGGGCTTCGGTGGGGTCGCGCTGCAGCGTGGAGGGTGATGGCTGCAGTGCTGCTGGGCGGCGTCGGGGTCGCCCATCAGGAAGGACAGCTGCCGGATGTGACCCTGCAGAGACATGTGAAGCACCGTCAACCAGCTGGACAATCACAATGAAAACGACAGTAAATAAGACTTTTTTTGACAGAAATACTTGCATACATGTATAAATACATACATATAATTGATCTAATACTTTGAACTAAGTCAGTGGGTGCAACAGCTCCATTTGATTTGTTATTTTTTCCTGTATTTCTGCTCCAAGCAACAAAAAAAGAGGCGGTTGTCCAGGACGGATCAGTGGCAGTCGGATCAAAATAAATGTGGCAAAACGTCTCACTTTAAAGGACGAACTGTAAACACACTGCGTCCAACGGAGCCGCAACTAAACCTAGACATATAGACAAAAGCTCCCAGCACGGCCTGTTCCCTGCGGTTCAGTCGTCCCATTTACACCTGTAAATATACACAAAACGACACAACGTACGCACACGAACGCCCCTGGAGTTTACAGCAGGTCCACTGCAGTCCCCCCGGGTCTCTTTATTTTATTAGACACTCTGATGTCAGAGGCCTTGGATGTGTGTGTGTGTGTGTGTGTGGGCATTGGGGAAAAAAATCAAGAAAAACCATGATGCAAAAGTTAAATTTGCAACTCTTCTCAAACTGGGACACTAAATGTACATGTTTCCAGTGTTCAGGCTGATTCATTGTTCAGGCTGATTCATTGTTCAGGCTGATTCATTGCTCAGGCTGATTCTTGCTTGCAGGCCCTTTTAGGATGAAAAGAAAACGCACAGTGATTCAAAGAAGCTGTTCGATATCAACGTTTCTAAATGAACTGATGTTTTCTGATGCACAGCTGCACTGCTGCTTTTAGAGGATGTTCCTGGGGATTTTCATGTTGTCTGGAGGAGGACCAACGCTAAAAATAGCCCAAAGGATCAAACAGCAACATGTGCGCCGAACGCCCGGACATCTGCTGTACATTCTCATGTAGGGAAAATGATCGATCTAATTGGTGATGGGAACGTGTGGCAGACTTGTCTGGAGGCTGAGCACAGATGGAGCTGATGGGTCTTTTTTACATTGTGTAGTTGAACTGATGCAGCGTGCAAAGAATATCAGTATCCCAGCAGGTAAAGTCAGTTTAGGTGCACATGAATGCAACTTAACCTTTGTTCAGGCATGCATCTTTGTGTTTGTGTGCAGTGGACACCAGTGGGGGTCCTGCTCTCCAGTAGAGAGGTGGGCACTCCTGGTCTTGCACCTTTTTGACCTTCTACAATTTGCTTGCCAGCAACTCTTTCTTTTTCACTGAGCTGCTGATCAACATGAGTCAGTCTTTGCTGCAGCTTCCCGAGTCCCTCCCCTCCACCGCTGATGGCTGCCGGGCGCTCTCACATAAAAACACTGAAGTGGAGGCGCTCAGAGAAAAAAAGTAAACTTCAGTTCTTCACATCTGTTACAGATTCCCTAAACGTCTTAATATGCTTTTTCTTTAACATGTGCTTATTGAAATTTGGCAGCCTTCTGTGATCCCAGAGCAGCAACCACCGCTCATGTATATTTACACACAGTCCACATTCAGTCTCTTTTAAAAGGATTCTGCCGTCTTGTTTCGGTTACACACAGATACAGAAGGTACCACGATGCTTTGTGCTGATGTGAGTCGAATGTTTTTGGCCCTGAGGACACAAAACGAGCCCGACGAGGACGTTTATTTAACATCATATATATATTTTCCTGCTTTGGACTGACACAAGTTAACAGTTAAAATATTGATGGAATAAATAATACAACCAGGAACAAAGGAATCAAAATTAATTGCCTGGAAAAAAACACTAAAACATGACAAGACATTGACAAGAAGCTCAACCTGAGAAACATCTGAAAAAAAGAGGAACATCCTTCTTTAAATAAACCGGTTCTTCCAGCCGCGGCTCAGCCGCTGACAGCAAGAGTTACAGATAAGAGCGGCGCGCAGTTATGTATGTTTTTAGAGTGTTTCATAGAAAAAGATGGCCCGGAGAAAAGCCTGTCACCACCTCCGAGCGTGGAAGTGCTCCGTCCTTGGAGCTCAGTAAAAGGCCGTCACCGGGGGAAACATGGAAATGGAGAATCCATTCTGTTTGATGCTGAGAGCAAATCCAGATGCTGGCTGGCTCGTAGGGCGCTCCTCACCCCTCCCATTGTGACGCCGGGCCCAGTCGGTGAAACTGGGACGGGGAAATCCACGATACGGCGCTGGGTGCATTAGGAGCCTTTAAAAATCAGCCCGTCAGCGGAAGAGTTTCAACTTTTCCTCTCCACATGAAGCCTGAATGTCCACTTGGGGTCACACTGTGATGATAACTTTGCCGAGCGCGGCTGCAGGTCGGCTCTGCGAACTGATAGGACGGTCTAATAACCGCCAGATGGCTGGAACATGAAATGATCTGATGAAGGCCGAATCCTCCTCCGTCCAAACGCTCATCAGTGCTGCCTGTGTAATTTCACGCAACACTAGGGAGCAACTGAGGTTAAAGTTGGAGCAGGTTTTGATGTCGGAGAGACCAACATGGAACCTGGAAGCATCAGAGGACGGATCTTTGTGTCTTCAAAGCGGGACGGGACAGCGACGGGACACTGGGACCGTGCAGCTATGCACGACTTTAAGGACTGAATAGAAACTGAAACCCACTTCACACATGCGGCTGATTATCCTGAGACATTTGTCTTAAAGTGCATATGGCGTTTGCACAACCAGATGGTTGTAGTATTGAAAACAAATGGCAAATATTTGGGGTTTAAAACACAAAATAAGGTCATTTAGATAATCCATTGCATGTCAGTTCACAGTCGATAACAGTTAGCTTCATAAAATTAGCTCTAATGCTTCTTTAACTGTTTTGAAATTATGTGGAGCTCAGAAATAAGTGGTCCTGTTAGACAGTCGTCAAGACAGGGGGGCTTTTCTTATTCCTGCACTTTATTCACAGACTTTTATGGATGAAGATTTGCTCGTTTTTGAGAGTCTTTCTTCTGAATTCAGTGATCCTGCAAATGTGCAGCATCAGGTGATTGTAATTTGACACCAGCATCCTCATCATCTGACTGCAGTTCTGTCTTAACCAGAAGAAAAGACGAGCAGGAAAGTAAAATCAAGCACAGATTTACCTCGAATGGCGTCTCGAAGCCGTCGATGACCCCTCCGACCACCAGCAGCCCGTCGGTGTTGATGCCCATGCCGTGGTACACCCACTCCACGCTCTCCAGCAGAGCGCAGTCCACGTACAGCGCCAGCCGCTTGGCCGCCACGCTGACCGCCACGTGGTGCCACTTCCCGTCAGACAGGCCGCTGAACGGGAACCTGACCGGGGACGAGGAACAGTTACATCACACATATTTTTTACTTTCTGAACTTCATAAATGACCTTCAGGCAAAGCTTTTTTACGGTGCATAAACAATGTGACAACTATGAAAACCACTCGGGGTGGAGACACAAAAGTAGACCGTTTGTGAGTGAACGCTGGAAACAGGAAGTTCAAACAATGAAGTTCATGTTTTGAGGCTTTAAATGTGCTCGGGGAGGATTTCATTGGTTTCCTGGTCAGTTATTCAGGCCTGCAAGAGAAGTCGTGGTTGCTGTAATTCCACAGATTCCAGCAACTTGCATGTTTTCTCTGTGTCGTGTCGAGTTCACGGGATCACAACAGCAAAACTTCATGAGTAGCTTCTACAAAAGTCACAGGGACACAACTGTGCACAACGAGCACTCAGCCCAGACTACAACACGTCCAACAGAGCAGGTGGTTTAGAAACAGGTGCTCCGGCCAGAGGACTCACAGATAAGAGCTGTTTGGCCACAAAAGCAGGAGGCGTGCTTGGCACAGGCCAGAGGCAGCCTGTCAGCGGAGGAGCCTCGCACCATCTGTGCAGCATGGTGGCGTTAATGTTCTGGTTTTGGGTTTCTTCTCTGCCCTGGGGGACTGGACAGTGTGCAGTCCCTGATTCATCTGCGAGCGAATATCAAAGGGAGGTTTGATGATCGTCTGAGGATAGCGATCTGAAAGCCGAAGTCGAACCATATGTGGGCGCTACAATGGGCTCGTTCAAGTAATTCTGACAAATCCACCGAGGAATACCTCAAAGCCGAGAGATGGACGGCTGTGGAATGTCGGGAATAAAACGGTCGTGAGTTGAATCCCACTGAAACGTTGGAGGAAAGAAGCGAAGCGAGTAAGAAAAGCCACAAACATCCGACAGCTGAAAGAAGTTTGCATAAAAATGCAGCAGACTATAAGAAGTAGTGATGAAAAACGTCCAAAATCTGTTCAATTTTATGACTTTTTCATTGAAAAAATGGCTGAAATTCTTTATTTTATTTGTTTTTTTGTTCAAAATTCAAGCTATTGATCAGAAGGAAACATTAGCATCCTCTAGTGGTCAAACTGGGAGCTGTACTCGATCTCACTTCAAGAAACCTCCAGCGAACACATGAACACTGGACGCATATATTTAAAATAAGTCAAAATTGAATGATCGGTGGTGCAGTTTAATGTTCGCAGCTCGTCTTTGGGCCCATTCCTGGCTGCTGTCTCGCAGTGATGTATTGCTTCGAGCTCTGTGGTTCCTGAAGATGAGAAACCTGCCAAGAGCTGACTAATAAATCATCCCGGCGAGGAGACAGCCAAACGCAGCCGTCTCCGGACGACAACACACAGGCTGCTAACAAACACACATCCACCCGAGTCTCCTCCTCCTTCGGAGCAAATCGCTTCGCTCAGGAAGCAGGAGCGGGCATGAGAGGACTCCTCCACTACCTGGTGACAGATGTTGCCATTATCTCAACATCTGGATTTTTGGGATAACGGCTGATGCATTAAAGCCAGAAGCAATCACTTGTCTGACGCTTGTCTCAGTGGTGGATTTTGAGCAATTCAGCTCAATTAGTTGAAAACGAGACCCGTCTAACTCTCCCAAAGTGGTCTCACTGCACTCCAAACACCAACATGGAGGAGTTGTTTTGTGGTGTCTGCGCTCACTCGTAGTGCCGCTGCTGCGTCCCGATGAAGGTGACGGCGAAGGCGCTGATCCGCAGCTGCAGCATCACTTGACTGTCGGGGCTGAGCATGGTGAAGACGCTGCGCTCGTCCCTCTGAGGGCTCCGCAGCTGCACCAGCAGGCTGAACTCCTCCTCGAACCTGGACGTGAACACAGACGCACTGTGAAGGCAGGAAATGTTGTGAAAACGCAAACACACACAAAGATGTTGCAAATTATGAAGTCACACAATAAAAAACACGCAGCTGACACACAGGAGGTTGAGCGAAAGCGTCATGGAGGACGCCAACGACGGCCGTACCCGTCGGTGAAGAGCTCTCTCACGGGGAGCGCCAGCGTGGAGTACTGCCCCACTCGCAGAACCGGGCAGCCGCCGTCCACCACGGCCACGGAGGCGTTGCTGCTGTTGGACACCTGGAGCGAAATCTCCTGCAGGACGTTCACCTCGTCTGGAGAGAGACACATCGAACGTTGTTCATCGTGCAGTCATTCAACATGATCGGTGGCCACAGACGGGGTTGTTGTTTGACCATCTGTGGCAACTGGACCATTTAGTCTGGTTGCACTTAGCAAACCTTAACATGCTGCTAACACACGACTCAATGACGGCATCACTAAAAAAGGAAACCCACTTGTGGTGTTACGGTCTTTAAAAGAACTTTGTTTTTTTCATGGCCCTCAGTGCAAATCATTGCCCCCCCCTCCTCCTCTCGCCCACTGACTTCCTGTCGTTAGATTAGAAGCAGGTTATGATGAAGTCTTTGTGTTTCTACCCCATGCGTGCAGGTAAAGTGACATTCGTCATGTCCTGCCCGTAGGTGGGTTTCCCTGATTACCCTGCGACTGAACAGCTCCTTTCTGGGGATTATGACCGTGGCCTCTCATCACATCTGGACAGAGTGAGTCATGTAGTTAGGGGGAAGAAAAGAAAGCAGGTAACTAACCTGGGAACTGAACGAGACGTTAAAAACCAGAGTATGCAGGAGGGGAATGGAGGACTAATTAGCGCTAACAAACGAGCACTTTAAAAGACTTCACCAGGAAAACACATCGACTCCAGTCTATTAACTAAGTGACTAGAACGAGCAGCCTGAAGACCAGAACAGCTGTGAGAACGTCTCCGCAGTGTGAGCCTATTTCCTTCTGCCTCTGGGTTGCTGAAGTGGGATAAATCCCCTTTTTCTAAAGCACCCCTTGAAACCCATCCAGGCCTGTCGCCCCTCTGGATGCCTCAGCGCTGTGTAGTCGTCCTGACAGCAACACCAGACGAATCAGCGGTCCACGGACGCCGCGTGGTCACACCTGACTGCCTCTGGGTTATTGCACTCAGGCAGCATATCTGGTGTCCACCACACAATCCTTATATACACAAGCTCAGAACCAACAGGAGGTGTGCGCTCTCGACCCCTTTTTCTGAGTGCAGCAATGATGCCAACTGCAAAACGTCAATGTTTGGTGTTTATTGACAAGCTGCGGTGTTTTACGCAGGACTTTGTGGGGCCGTGGAGGTTCGAGCTCCGCACGTACGTGACTAACTTCCTCCATAACGCGTTATTAACAGCGCAGCTTTGTAGTGGGACAGTGAGATAATGCAGAGCCGGTGAGGCCAAATAAGGTGACAACATCTTCTCCCCCTGCAACTACAAATTGCCGACGGGAGACGGAGCGGAGACTAATTTGACGCAGCTGGATCGAAGGGGGCAGCCTGAGATCAGTCATTATCTCCACAGACCCGCTAATCGAAAACAGGCCGTGGAGTTGTTTGCCTCGAACATCACATGAGTCATCTGAAAAGCCGCAGCTTCTTGAAGATGACAACACGGAGTCATGTCGGCTTCATCGCTGCAGCCCGTGAAGAAACATCCGATTACATCGCAAGGTGCTGGATTTATGCTGACGCCAACCTGAGCATTCAGTGGCCTGGATAAGGGGGCCGTAAAGCCGCTATTCTATGTTTGACTCCCAACAACGCTACAATGAAGCACAGGAACACAAAATCACAAAGCAACAGCAGCAGGAGCCTTCAAAATAAAAGCACTGGGCAGTTTCCAGGGTCAGTTTGTTTTTTTTCCTGGTTTCCCACAAGGAAGGAAAACATACTATTGATGTTATGTTGATATTGTTGCTGGATCAATTGAACGTCTCTGAATAAAGGTTGTTGATCTCTCCACATTTGGACCCTCGTAGTCTCAGCACCTCAAAGACTTCACAAATTGCGATGATTTATAAGAGCAACACTAACGTCAGTCTCCACAAACCCCTCCGTCACGCTGAGGAGTGTGAGGGACTGCTGATGCTACAGTATCTTAATGAGCGATAATTTACAGCCCCAGGAACTGGGAAACGTTCTCACACACTTACTGCGCCGATGCTCCGATGGTCTCCATTAAGCCCCTCTTGTGTGGGAGCCTTCATGAAAGAACATTTCATGTGCCAACCCCGTGCCCTCAAGGAAAACCAAGGAACATGTGCTTTTTTTTCTCCCCCCATCTCCCAAACGCTGTAATCAAAGGATCAAGCCATTACGATGAGGGAGGGGGGAGGAGGGGGGAGGAGGGGGAGGGGCTGCCAATCAAGCCTGTTCTGGGTTCCTGCAAAAATGAAGCAGATGTTGAGCTCTGCAGAAGTGTGAACACTGAGGACTTTGAGGCTTTGGTGCTGCGTCTTCAGGCGCGTTTAAGTGCAGTCAGACCAAGTTTCGTCTTCACGTTGGTGTGGGCTTGTAAACATCCAGTGTTATCTACTTTAACAACACTTATTAGAGTTGATCAGAAACAACATGAGATGCTCCACACACAGAGGAAAAACAGGGAAGATGTTACATAACACCTCCACTAGGGAGCAGACTTATTGGCGACATAAAAAAGCATAATAATAGCATTTGTGGGATGGAGACTTTCACATCTACCAATCAGGACGTTTTCACCCCTGTGTTTTGGTTTGTCTTTCTGTCTGTTCACAGAATAATCCAAAAAGTTCTTGAAGGAATTGAATAACATTCATAGAGAAGCAGAGGCGATTCAGTTCTGATGGGGATTTAGTCATCCAGTCATCTAAACTGACAAAAAAAGTCATTTCTTAGATGTTCCTTAAGAGTGTGTGGCCCTTTAAGACAGAGCAGTCTGCTCATCCCACACAAGAAGTAGTAACTTTGAATCCTACGACTGAGGCGTATTTCTTAAGTCTTCTCGGTGGAGTTCAACACAAGTAGGTGAAATCAAGCTGTTTCCAACACTACACGTCATGAAGCCAAAGCAGGGCAGCTGTGGAGTTTGTCAGACTGTGGAACAACACCCCCTCTATGAAACCAGGACCCTCAAGGTGGCTTCCAGTGTGGCCCTTCGGAGCAGCTATAAACACTTGCCTCTCGCAAAGTGGCTGACAGGTACCGCGCGTAAAAGGGCTTGTTATGAGTCGAGCTTCACTAAAAGCTGAGTTACAGCAGTGCAGAGGGAGCCCAGCATTCAGGGCGAGCACATTTAAAAAACGCCTCAATGTACTGACGAGAAGGGATCCACCTGGAGGACTTTAGTTCAGGAGAAAACCAAGAGGGCCCAACAGAACATAAACACCATCGACTCAGCAAAATCTCTCGATATTGTTGAAGTTGTGTCTGAAAACACGAGGCGTGTACGAGCTTTTTAGGGTTCCCTCGTTACTGTGAAGCCGCTCCGTCTCTGCGGCGTCTCTGGCACCGTCCTGATCTTCTGTCCTCACATCTCAGCTGTTTTCTAACGACGAGTACAAATCTCTGTGATGGATGAAGCCCTTTGCGACGATCCACCATTGTCACAGAGAGTCACGCTGAGGCCTCGAGGGACGCAGACGGAGTAAAAACACGATGCTGATTGTGTTTTTACGTCACTTCAAGCGCTACTACAACCAACAACAGCCTTTGATTTACTTGGGAATCACACAAACAGTTCAGGAAGCGCAAACAATGGACGCGTCGCAAATAAATAATAAACGTGAGGCAACAATGACTTGGCCTTTGTTCATTTCACAATGCAGAGCAACGTACAGGCGGCTCGCAGCTTCAACACAAAGCAGAGTTTATAATCTGGGAAACGCGCTGTGCCAGAACGATCACATGTGAATGATCTATGGTCATGTTTTGTTTATGGCTCCCCCATATGTTTCTCATGCGTCCCGACTGATCCTATAAAGCCATTAAAACCCAGTCGCTGAACAATTCCTCTGTACGTCAACAACTCGGACCGAGTGTTGATGGTCCCGTTGAATCTGACGAATATTGTTTGGAAATTGTTAAACATACAACTGTAATTCATGATATGATGTGGAGGGTTTTTCTGGAATGTTTCTCAAATTCAAAACCCATTTTGTGGATATGTCGGA
>JAUESF010000085.1:1868266-1878443 GCA_032274765.1 Malacoctenus tetranemus
ACTGTCATCAGAGAGAGAGAGAGAGGTAGAGAGAGCGAGAGAGACAGAGAGAGAGAGAGAGAGAGAGAGAGAGGAGGGCGGGGGCGCTCCAGGCAGTTCGAAACTGTATAAAACACAACTTGTTGGAAGCTTCACACAATAAACCTGCAGGCAGGAAGTCCTGGGTTTCATTAGAATCCCCTCCTCTGGGAGTCCAGGACCACCACAGGGGGGCAAAGTTCAATTCTAACGATTTCAGAGAAGAAAAACCCTGAAAATCTTTTATTTTGAAAGCTTGCCAGGAAGTAGTACAGGTTTAACAGCCTTGCCAACAGAGGAGATGATGAGAGGGGACAAGCGGTGGTCTTCACTGCTCCCCGTGAACTCGTGTTGGACTTTAGACTCCACGATCATGGGCCGGTAAAAAGTCTGCGTCACCGCATCGAGTCGCAGACAGGGAGGTGAGCTACGAGCGGGCCCCGCGTCTGAGGTGATCGTCGGCCCGCCGGCGTCCCCGGGGCCGACTCGTCATTCATCCCCTCGCCGCGTCAACGCGCCGAGCGCGATGAATGCCGACACTCTCTGTGGCGCTCGCGGGCCGCGGGCCGCACGACTCAAAGGTTATTTACCATGAGACGTCTGAGTCCCGCGCAGACTCTGAACGCCCCCCACCCACCCCCACCCCCCCGCCGCTCGCTGCTGGAGGGGAAACCGACCACCAGAGAACCAGATAACGTTTCCTTTATTGCTCACAACCTTCAGATACTACACATGCAGAGCTGCTGTCTGATCTTCAATCGCCACTCTGAACCAGATTCATCAGCAGCCTTTTATAGTTATTCTCCCTGGTCGCTCAAAGAAAACAAGTCCAGCCCTAAAAAAATCAACCTACATCTTAAAAATCTAGAGTTTTAGGGAACCAACGTTCCCTCGAACCCGGCTCCTCGTATGTGTTTACGTTCCTCGCCATCTCTTTGACCCATATAGCGTCCGCGCTCGCCGTCTCGGCCGGCTCGGTTGGCGAGCGCCGCGGGGATTAGATAGCAGCCTTCATGCTTCTACAAACGGGAGAGCCTTAACAAGGAAAACACCCCAGAGATGTTTTTACAAGTGTGAACAGAAACTGAGAGTCGCCGCGATCCGTCGTGGAGACGATTTTTCAAAGTGTGGAGAAAAAAACCCGACTGTAATCGTGTGGTCGGCCAAATCAGAGGTTTGTTTAAGGCAAAATATCCACGTTAAACGTTCTCTGGAGACAGCGGAAGAGTCGAGAAATCAATAAATGAGATGGTTTGTTAACATTCTGATTTCATCACTGACTGTGATGCGAAATCACAGCTTGAGGATCAATTCTTGCTCATCTCGAGCAACAAATACACAAAAGTACCTGAAACTTCATCCTGCTTTGATACTTCGTTCTGATACTCACTGCTACTGCATCATACATGTGCATACATGAAGGAGACTGTTTCCTGTTCTTTAAGAGCAGATTCATCCTCCAATAAAATCTATTTCATCCAGAGTTTCTCCTGCTAAAACAATCAGCCTGTTTTTTTTCTGGAAATCGAACAAGAACTGGAAAAAAAAGGAATCAAAAATAAACGAGTCGTGCCTCTAATTACGTGTGTGTTGGATGCATTCACTTGGCTTCAGTGTGTCACACTCAGGGTGGGGGGGTGGGGGGGGGGGACGACTCGCAACCAGCTCACACGTTGGTTTTTTTTCCCGACACAGATGGCCGTCACCCTCTCTCTTCTGCCCGGCTGGCACCACATGCAGCTGGAGTACCTGTGAAATCACTGATGTCTGCCAGACAACGAGCATTGTTTGTAATTAGCCGCCGACTGAACGGTGTGTGAAGAGGGAAACCTGCCAGTCTGCCACATCAGCCCGCGCCGCCGCGCACCTCTGCCGCCCGCAGGAAATGACAAGCATCACTTTCGGCCACGCTCGACTGGAGCCTCTGCAGCCGAGCCCACCGAGACACCCGAGTTGTGTACGTGAGAGAGAGAGAGAGAGAGAGAGAGAGAGAGAGAGGGAGAGGGAGAGGGAGAGAGAGAGAGAGAGGGAGAGAGAGTGGGGGAGGAATCACTGCTGGTTGTTCCTCATGTTGGGGGGTTTTTCATGTGTCTGGACACACCTGAGTGCCTGCTGTACTTCTCTCACACGTGGTTCTGCACATAAATTAGACCGACCAATCTGTGATTAATCTGTCGCGCTCCTGCCAACGTGCCGTTGCGCCAGATGAAGTCGTGTTGTCCCTCGAAAGCGCCGACGCGCCGCGAGCCGCGGCCTTCGCGCTCGTAGCCGCGCCGCGACTCGAGATACGCGTCGAGAATCCGTCGCGTGGACGTCGTCGCGATCGTCGCCCGAGCAGATCTCGCCAGCAGCCATTTTAGTGGCGACAGGAAAAAGGGACGGACGCGCGCTGGATGTTTTCACGCCGCCAGCGTGACTCTGAGTCACCTTGGCTGACTGTATCCCGCGCTCATGAATAGCAACGAGCCGGGTCTCTGCCTTCGCCCGTTCGCGTGAGCCGTCGTTAATCAATTTGTCAAGACAGTTGGCGGGCTCGAACGAACGAGGGTCACATCTGCGTCAAAGTAAAGATTGGAAGTGTCGATAAACATTCAGCATCGTGGCAGCAGAGTGGAACAAGGAGCTCTGGAAGCATTCGCACGCTGTTGTTGTTTTGTTGGCTGTAGACCTCTGCTCTGATCCCCCTGTCGACCAGTATGTTACAGTGAAGCCAAACACTGGTGGACGCATCCACTCTAACCAGTACACAAAAGGAGCCTTCAAAATAAAAGAACTGGGAAGATTTTACGTGTAACGTAGAAGCTAAAATGTGTTTTGCTCAAGTTTCTTTTTCCATGTGAGGAGAAATGTTTCCATTAAATCGTAACATGTGATCAATAAAACAATGTTTCTCATTAAATTTGTTTACATGGCTTCCCAATTAAGCTTTTATGATGTGAGACATAATGAGGAGGCCGCCTTCAAACGTCGTGTCTCTCGGTCTTTCTGTGTCTTGTTGGATGTTTGCTGCAGGCGCTCACAGTCCAAACACACACACGAGGGTGAAACCATCAATTCCCTGAGCGTGTACTTTCACTTGGACAGATGATAGCGAGTTAAAGACGTCACCCTGAACTCTGGAACCCTGTCAAAGACTCTTCTTTGATAATAATTTCTGACATTTTATAGACCCAGTGAGCTAATGGATGAATCCATTAAATGAAAACAATTGAATCAATAACACACGTATCCCTGCCTGCAGCTCCGCTTCACTTTGTATTCCTAAACACATCGGCCTGAACGTGAGCTGGAAGAGAAATAACAACAGGAGAAGAAGAAGACGACCCGGCGCGGGTCCCACCTGCTGCTCGCAGCTCTGGTGAGCCCCCGTACAGAGAGGGTATCAGTGCGCAGCAGCAGCAGCAGCAGCAGCAGCAGCAGCAGCAGCAGCAGCACTCAGCCGGCCTCTGAGAGCACACAGTGTTCACCCGAGCGCTCGCCCAGGAGCTCGGCTGAGTGACTGGAAGGCACCGACAGGAACAACCTGTACCCGGCGCACAAACACCCTCCGCCCAGACGCAACAGGCCCGCAGCTGCCTGGCCGCTGACCGCAACCCCTCAGCACATCCGGGGGGGGCTCAGCGGGGCTGGACTGCAGCCCCCCCCCTCCCGACTACACAACACAAGCAGAGGAGAGGAAGTCACAGACACAACCTCCATCCACTGAAACCTCCGGATGAAAAAGCGAGAAAGGAAATGAACCTGGAACGATTTCAACACCAAATTGTGACGTCACATGACCTCACTTTTTCCTCCAAACACGGTGCAACGACAGGGACTCGAACCCAACACCCACATCGAACACAAAACTGACTTCAGCAGGTTCCTAATTGTCAGAACGAACTGGATCAGACAGCGAGCGTTTTGGCCGATGTTCAAAGGTTGCATTTATCCGAGCGTCCAAACGAAGGGGCAGAAGCTAAAGCCACTCCCCCCCACCCACCATCTCCACCTCCCCCCACCTCCCACCCACCCACCCGCACTGTGTGTGTGCATCTACACTTTGAAGCCCCCTATTGTGTCTGCCCATCGCCTGAAAGGCACATGAAAGGACTTTGGCAACTTTGAAGTTCCGACGCGAGCGCCGCCGACTCTCACCGCGACCACTTACGGAGCACCGGACGCCGGCCAATCAGAGACGGCCGGATGAATAAATAACAACAACTGGCCCGGCTTTGTTTTCCCCGGAGAGGACAGAGAGGATTATTGTTCTCGTGCCGCAACTTCAACCGGCGGCTTCAGATTGCGGTTGCCATAGCGTTCGCACGGGCGCGAAAAAGGTCATGTGAGGCGTTGGTCAGCGACGGTGGCGAGCGACCGTCACTGGGAAACCAGAGGAGGAGTTTTCAGACGTCTACGAGAGGAGAAGCATCGTTTGCACGTAAAGTTACGGAGAGTTTAGTTCTCACTAAAAATAAAAGTCTTGAGCTCAATGTCACACGCCGCCTCCTTCAGCTCCTCCGTCGCCCTCGACGACTTGGATTACTGAAAGATTGCCTTTCTAACGACCTCGCCGCAGACGCTTCCCTCGCCTGATCAAATAATTTAATAGCAGAAGGAAGCCGCGCAGGAGGAGAACACTGGCTTTGCATATTTCACATCATTCGGGACGTTATTGTGTTGCACCGTCAGCGATACGGCCGCGAAGGCTGAGGCAGGTTTTTTTTTTCAGGGCGGCGCTTCGGTGAAAAACAGCCGTTTATTGGAATCCAGTAAGAAAACAGCCATAAATCCTGTTGAGCTCAGCTTCACACGTTCATCAGTGATGCTGCAGTTTCTACTGACGTGGAAGCAGAAATGTGTGGAAAATAACCACGAAGAGAAACTTAGTTTCGGACTTCAGTTTGCATCGTTTTTCTTCTTGTTTTTCTATTTTTCTCAATTTTGTATTCGGTCTCAATTTGTTGAATATATATTTTCTATCCATTTTGTCCAAGTTTCTACCAAACACCGAAGATAAAGTTGATCTTTAGCTTAAATTGTTTGTCCCATATTGGCTTAGGTGAGTCCTTATCATAAGAAAGGAGGAAAAGTACTACTTAAAGTACCATTTACCCACAAATACTTATCAGCAAACACCCATAAAAGCTTTCTGTTCCTGTTGTCTTCAAACCAAGACTTCAGTGAACCAGGTGATGCCAAGAGCGCTCGACAAATCCACACCAACCTCTTAAAGCTGCCACGTTCTCAGACTTCAAATTCCTCGTTATCTCCCTCCACCAGAAGCACGAACAAACTGTCACTCAGGTGTTTTTCCTGCTGAAGGCAACATGGAGAAAGTGCTTTGCGGCGCTGCTGTTTTGCGGTCTGGACCTTTCAGCCGGTCGGTCGGGACAGCGGCTGTGACAGGAGCAACGCTGGCCGCCTTTTACGCTCTCGACTCCTGTCGCAGGCTCCAACCTCACGGCACAAAAACACTGAGCTGCTAGAGAGCTGACCGACGGCACTCACGGAACGCCATCAGAAAACAAAAGGCTCTGGAAAAACTGGCTCCTCTAGAACACACAAACGTCACTAATGAGCGTTGAGATCGTGCTCGTCCTGTCACGCTCGGTTTGTTTATCGCTCGGCTTTTTTACTCTAATACCTTCACAGGTTCCCTGAAGGCTTCGCCGGCTGAAAGGTCTCGTTGAAAGATAAAGACGCCGACATGTAAAGTTGCGGCGACAAGGCTGCCGCGCCGGCGACGGCTATGGCGAGGTTATCTGGTGCAATTAATCGGAGGAAAATAACACACGTTATCCACTGCAGCCTGCAGCAGCAGGGACTTCTGCCTGTGGTCACGGTCGCCAAAGTATCGCTTTTATCGGCTTTTCTAATATTGGCGACATTTCAGAAGGCGAGAAATGACTCTGTCTCTCTGTCTCTGGCTGTAGAGGTGTTATTTAAACCCATCGACCAGTGTCTCTTCTAAAATAGCGAAGAAACAGCAGCATTCACCAGTAAAGAACGGACTCCTGATGAGTTCAGCCTGGAGATGCCGAGCGGCGACGCTCGTCACTTCCTCTGTTTGTGATGAGGATTCTTCGGACGCCGCGGAGTCGATCGCTCTCCAGGTTCGGGCTCCACGTTTTTACCCTTAAAGACGAATGAACGCTCCGGGAAAGGAAAACAGGTTTCTAAGTATTCATGAGCGTGTGACACCCCGCGTCCGTCTCCCCATCAAGACTCGATGTTCCAGAGCGAGCCCGCTCAGCGCTCTATTGATTACGCCTCCGGCAACCCGGGCAGATTTATTCTCTTATTAGAGGGGGCCTCCTAATGCCTGATCAGGACAGATTAAAGGTCTGCCACTGCCTGCAGCTGCACTATCATTTAGAGCCTTTCATTAGGACTGGATGGCTGTATCAACATAATTAGCCTTCGGGACGCAGCGCTGGAATGGCGGTGGGAAAGCCAGCCGCTCCTTAGCAGGGAGGAAATACAGTAAGATGGGTTATCGACTTGGGTGATGCAGGATGATGAATCGAGAGCGGCTGAATGTGTTTTTAATTTCAGGCCAAGCAGGATTATTTATTTCTGCTCCCTCACGGCAGAGCCCCAATTACGTCCTCCTGGAAGGAGCGCTGGCTTTAATTTGTGACCGAGTGGATCGATAACAAACCATGACCAGACGCTTTTGATTGATCGCCTGGCATTATTTACATTTTTGCAGTATTAAACATTCATACAGCGATCTATACCATCCATCTCAGGCTGAGTGAGGTTTGCTCCGAGCGCTTTGTCCTCTGCTCTCCTCTGCGTAATCAGACTACTTCTACCTGAGGGGAAGCAGGAGCACCGTCGCCTCGCGGCCAGACGACGCCCGTCTGAGGGACGTGCGCGCCCGCCAGGGGTTCTCTCCAGGTGCTCCGGCCTCCTCCCACCGACACACGGAGCTCCGCCTCCTCCAGGACGCCTGGAGGTGTGAGGGCGAGTGTGTCGCCACGCGTTAACCGTGTGGCGGCCGTAACGAGGGTGTGATGTGAAATACTGAGAAAAGGCTGCAGCTTCCTGAGAGGCTCGTTTGGAAGGAAGGAAGGAAGGAAGGAAGGAAGGAAGGAAGGATTGCATGCACACAGATGACGGTGTGTTTGTGGACATGTTGCCTGATGTTTGTAGATTTTGTGTGTGTGTGTGTGTGTGTGTGTGTGTGTGTGTGTGTGTGTGTGTGTGTGTGTGTGTGTGTGTGTGTGTGTTTGCGTGCGACGGGTGGCTGCTTCCTTTTTTTTATCATTCCATCATCTCAGCCACACTTAGCTGTGATTATCACCACTAATTCTTGCCTCCGGGCTCCTTGTTGCCTCTCTGAACAACACAGGAGCAGAGCGGAGCTGTTTTGTTGGACCTAGGTGTGCAGAGAAATCCATTTAATCCTCTTACGTTTATCAAGAGAGGCAGAACGCCTGAGGACACGCCGCCGCCGCCGCCGCCACTGCTGCTGCCACGTCTTTCATCATGCCTTCCCCATCATGTGCCACGAGGAGCGTCTCAAAGGATCGGACTGTGTTCTCCGTGAGAGCGAGTGAGCAGCACCCACAGGTGATCTGAGAGGTCTGGAGAGATGCAACCCCACCCGGCCCGTCCTGCCCCGCCCCCCTGCCCCATCCCAATACCTTTTGGCTGCGTCCTGAAGGAGGGCGTCAAGCACGGAGCAAACATGTCACATGCTCACACTAAAACACACACACGCACAAAACCCACCGATTACATCGAGGCACATTATCTACTGTGGTTGCCTGGCAACCAAACGGAGACACACACAGAATGGTTCATTTGTATCCAGCTGTGTCAGCATTGGGAAGCCAAAACTGAAGAGCTCTTTCTTCAGCTTCAGTTTCTGGAGAAAAAAGGCAACTCGTGTGTTTAAATACCCGACGAAACAAACGTGCAAAGATCGGATCGAAATCCCTCTTGAAAAATGTCTTTTTTTTTTAAATAACTCCTCCCACATGTTTCCTGTTTCAGTCCTGAAGCTCATACATCATCTCTAAGCTTCTGGATCGAGCAGACGATAAAGGAGAGGAGAGCAGAGCAGAGCGATTGTGTCGCGGCGACCGCACAAGCAGCAGGAAGTGGAACTTGTGCACTCGATCCGGCCGTCCTCCCCTCGCTACGTTTTGACTGATGCGTTACTGTCGGCCCTGGAAACGTTCGCTCGCTGTGCTCCGGCTGATTTGATAAAGCCAGCATCCAGAGAACAAGCCTGACTCTACAGCAGCCACGGAGGGAACAATACATCTCTACATATACAAAATAAGGCCTTATAGGAGCAGCACATCATGTGACGACGACATTTTAAGAACATTATTGACGTAAAGGAACATCAGTAATACTGTAGTTTTACTACTTTGACCGTCTGAGACCTTAAACCTGCTTCAGTCTTTCGTCTATTCTCAGTTTTTCCTATTTGGACACATCGATGTGTTTAACTTCCTCCACCAACACTTCCAAATCGGTGTCACCACATGTTATTTTGCACTCAGCACGTCTTTTAATGTCCATTGAATTTTAATGGTCCATGTAAGTGTATTCCATGCAAACTACTTTAAGTTTCCAGGAGATGTTACTCACATTATTGGTCTTACTCGCTCATTTGTAAAACACTCAGCAGCTGCCACCTCCTTGTGCAGTTTGCAGGATTCAGCGTGACTCAGGACGCGCCGTCTCTCTTCAACCTGCCCGCAGTAGCAGGCGGCCCCCCTGCAGCTCGTATCAATCCAGCTCGCACATAAATCAAGTGCTTGACATTTGCTTACAAAGCAGCAAAGGAGAAAAAACGTCCGACCCGTCTGAACTTTGTCATTCAGGTCCACACGCACTCCTGCTCGCCGCGCTCGGCCAATGAAAGACGTCAGGATGTAACAACGCCACCGAGGCAGAAGTCAGTGAAGTGTCCTCCGCTGCGGGAGAGAATAAAGACCTTCATAAAGTCTCTGTACAGACGTCTCTACTGGACGGACGCAGGAAAGAGAAATGACTGTGCTCCTCTTTGTAATGCGTTCACGCTCCTTCTGTTCGTCCCTGTAAAATCGACAGGTGAGAACTGAGTGGAAGCGCTGGCAGACAAAGCTTCGCTCCAACCACAGCAGCAACCACTCACCAGCACTGACCTGAGCGCTGCTCTGTCATTGACTTCTCACGACTCCTTCCTGATAACATGAATATATAAGGACCATTACAGGCCTTTAGCGTCCACCTGGAGTCTGACAGCTTCCCACAGCCGCTCGGAAAAACTAAGAAAAGAAAAGCGGACGTATAAAAGCATGTGTCAGGCGGCGTTCACCTCGCCGACACCGAGCAGGACCGATGCAGACTCGCTGCTGAGAGGTTTGTTCTTGTTGGAAACTCCAACGAAGATGTTCAGGTGTTCCGGCCTTGATGTAGGAACTGATACTTCTTTTTAAACAATGTTTGATCTCAAAAAGCAAAGTGTGCATCGCTGAGACGTCGGATATGTAAATTAACAGAGTGTGCGGCACATTTAGCAGCGTGAGGAGGTGTTCAAGACCGACGCGCTCAGAACGACACACAAAACGAGTGTAATTATCCAAGAAAAGGATTAAAAAGAAAACTGAAGGTTTTAAATCCGCCTCAATTCTCATCAACTTAAAACGAGCAATATTTTTTCATCGTTCCACTGAGAGCTTCCTCCTCCATCGGATGATTTCTCACCAGCAATTAAACAAAATTCGGAAAAGATTAAAACAAGCCACAGTGAAATCCAGGGACCAAATAAACAAGCAGCGCTTTTTAAAACCACAACAAAAATCTTGTACGAAAACTGTCCTGACAGCTTTGTTCAAGGCAAAATTAAGTCTGAAACAACAAAACAATTCACCCATCGTCTCTATGTAGTCATTGAACAAGAACCGTTCATCAAGTTCGGATGGAGTTCAGTCTTTTTCTCCGCTCTAAAGCCAGAAAACCCTCCTCCTATATGTTTACTGGCCAAATGTACAATAGAGAGAAACCCCCTACAGAACCACATGGTGCTGTAAGTGCACTTACTGCCCGGCAACGGGGTTAAAATCAACCACAGACACTGAAAGGCCGGAGCAACAGATGCTACCTGCCACCGCTTCTCTGACTTGTTGAGCCTGATGGTGGGCGGGGGGGGGGGGGGGCGCGGACAGGAAGT
>JAUESF010000085.1:1894502-1912922 GCA_032274765.1 Malacoctenus tetranemus
CATTTCAGGAAACTTGCAGGTGTTGCACTAAAAGGCTGGAACAGTGAGAGCTGAGTTAAATATTAAAAGCACAGTTCGAGAAGACTGGATGGCAAAACGTCGCACTATTAACACTTAATATGTTATCGATGTTCAGTTGTGAGTGAAAAGTAAATTCATGAAATTATCAACATCAGTGACTCTGCTTGTTTATATTGATGTATTTTCTGTTAAACGAGTCCGAGTGAGCAATAAATTCGCTCCACATGTAACTGAGGGGGACATCTGCTGGTTGAGTGTATGTACTGCAGCTAAAATTTTACACACGCACACTTTTTCCCAACAAAATAACCAACAAAAGAGTCGACTGACCTTATCCTGTCGTGCGCTGACTTAGCTGGAAGAAAGTTCCTTTTAACTAAACTTGCTGCAAAGACTTTAAACTTCTTGAAACGACGCTCTTTTAATGACACATGTTGAACGAGGCGGGACTCCGCAGGTGTTTGTGTGTGTCTGATTGGCAGCGCGCGCTCCGGTTTACCTCGCGCTCAGCGGGCCTCCGTGGAGCGCCTCGTGCCTCCTGATGGCCTGCAGTACTCCGTCGCTCCTCCTCCCCTCCCCGCGCCCTCCTTCCAGCCGGAGCACGGAGTCAAACTTCTGCGAGGTGTCCGCGGGTCTCCACGCCCACTCCTCTCCTCCGCTGGCCGCCTCCTCTTCCTCCTCCTCCTCCTCCTCCTGCTCCTTCGCCCGCCGCTTGGAGGAACTGCTCCTCCTGTCGGGTGGCGCCGCCCAGGTGTCCTCGTACTCGGCCCCCATCGTGAGCATCCTCCAGGAGCCGAAGGTGGCGGAGCGCACCGCTGCAGGAGCCCAGGCGGTTAATGAGGCGCTGTTTGACATGTCGGATCAATGGCGCCTCGGTTTGACACGTTGTCGGCCGCCAGCAGCAACATGTGGACACGGATGAACACATGGCGCTTCCCTGGGAGGCCCCTTAAGCCTCTCCACATCAAGTTAGAAGGAATACAATTAATTTTAGCATAAACTTAAATAGAAATGAAGCCAGAGGGTCGAGAAATACCAAAATATTACATAAATATTGGAAACTAAGGTGCCTTTAAAAGAAACAGGACTTTTAGCTGAGCCACTTTAACAGAAAAAAGGACCATTTGAGCTCTTTTGTCATGATCTTGTTGCTTTTTTTGTCTAAATTTCTCTCCTGCTCTCTGCCTTTTCTCTCTCTCTCACTTGGAGCCACCCTGAGGGTCCTGGACCAGGTGTGGAGCTGACCCACCTGTGCAGGTGAAGGACCTGCTGGTGAGAGCGGCTGAGTTAAACCACGAACTGACCATGACGCCGTCCTCTCTCTAACCTGACGCTCCCACCAAGCAGCGAGCGACCTCTCCTGAACGTACCGTAGACCACGCTGGATCGCCTCTCGGCCCATCGGGAGCGGTGGGGCACCGTCCTCTTCATGGCTGCCCTCCTGCTGCTCCTCTGCCACTCCGGGACCCTCTCGCAGTGGATGTGGCGGCGTGGCAGTAAGGGGTGGGCAGGGGCACCAAAACACACTCAACAGGGGTTTCTGTCCAGCTTGGAATGCGGAAAGCCTGCTTCCTGTCCGGCCTGTTAAGAAGCTCCTTATCACCGCGGCCATCTTCTGGATGCTCGCAGAGAAACTTCTCTGAATTAATTATCGACTCGGCGCTCGCAGTCCACCCTGGTAATCAGGAAGGGAGCAATCATGGGACAGATTATGAGCCCTACAAGGCCTGCACGTACGCGGCCACTACGCCTTCCTGCAGGGTCCGCTTCCTCCTCTCCTCCCTGCTGCTGCTGCTGCTGCTGCTGCTGCTGCTGCGGGGGGATATTTTGAATCCAAACCCGCAGGGTGTTTTTACTTGTCCGCACCTCATTAGGATCCTTTTACTACCTCGCTGCTTGATTGAGTTTGATTGCCGAGGCGGGAGGGAGGCCGGAATCCGACGCGGTGCTCGATACACAGTTCCTAGTACAACACGTCAGGGACCGTTTCTAGAAAGCTTAAAGAAGGAAGTGTGGAACGTAGAAAGCTTGCTTTTAATTGAGGGACTTCTTCACTGAGCAAACTAGGAGACTTTCTTCTTTGCAACGAGTTAGCGAGCTTTCATTGACCTCTTGGACGATCGTGCTGCTGCCACCTGGTGTCTCGTTGTGGGTTAAATTAAAGTGATCCTTAATGATTAAATTAAGAACAGAAGGTGGTTTTACTGAAAACATTTCCACTTCTAAGAAACAATTCGACCTCATGAGGTCCTCTTGGACTCTCCAGACGGCCATTTTTTTTTAGTCCATCGGCTGGATGTTGGACATGGAGGTTTATATGAACAATTCAGAAAAAAAGCCTCTTCTTGGAGCAAGTTTTCCTTAACGCTCTATAAAAATCACAGCGAACTAGGGAATTCAATAAAGCTTTGATGAAAAGCCAAGTGTGCAAAGTGTCGGCGTCTCTGCAGCCGTTCCGGTATCTCGGGCTCGAGCCCGTCAGTCAAAAACGCGCCGGCGCCGCCGCCTGCTGCTTTATGCAGGGTCAGAGCGGCACGCCGGCATCAGCGCCGAGATCTTTCGGTTGTCCCGTCTGCACCCGGCGAGATAAGGAGGCCGGCCGAGATGCATCTCTGGGGGGTAGAAAGACCTCCTGCCAAACAGAAGATGGAAAAACAGGGAGGGGGCGCGAAAGTTCAAACCCATCGCAGTATTTTCATAAAAACGGGAGGGAAGGAGGGAGGGAGGTGTGTCAGGATAAATGCATTAGTATTAAATTTATTGAAAAAGATACAACCAATCAGATGGATTGTTCACGGTCCAGAAATATGTAACAGAACAGAACGGAAGTGCATTTATAACCTTTTTTTTGATGTTTTTTTCTCATGTATACCTTTCAAGACTTTGCACAACAGTCACTGCTTTACTAACAACATTTAAAATGACGGGTTGGCTTCTGGCGGCAAAAATCATCATCCAAAATTAAAACCTAGCTACAGTTACTGTGATTAGAAAAACCGGAGATAAAATTAAAACATAAAAAAAACAAACCAAAACAACTTAAAAACATTCTCTTATATTACAAACTATGTTCATGTGGGTCATAAAAATGGAAACAAAAGTAAAAACCTTTTGTCAGCACCGTTTTTTTTCTCCTTTTAGTTGAAGCCATCCCTCCACGTCGCCCTTCATTCCGTCCCACACGCTTCACAAATAAGCAACCCGGTTTGTTTCACTCGACCGGGGACGCCCTGTTGGAGGAATGCTTACACTTCTTGACACAGACGCGCTCCACAAGCAAACAAATGACAAAAACACTTGTCGCCCTAATCTTGCTTTTTGTTTTTTTGTACCTCACTTTCTCAATTCAAAATTCAACAATGGCTGGGATGGCAGATGTGGGGCGTGTCCTTCCAAACGCGACGAGGAGGATGAAAAAGATGATTAAAAAAAAAAAAAAAGTGGCAACAAAGTTGTATCAGCTAAATCCTGCCGGAATGGTTGGTGGGAAAACTGACCACAAGGGGTCGCTGAAGAAACGGCGAGCCGAACCCGAGTATGGTTAGAGAAACCGCGACCCCAAAGTCATCGAGTACGAAAAGAAAGAAAAGACAGAAGACGAAATGCAGAGTCGTCCTTCCCAGCAACGTTACGGGTGAAATGTAAAGACGGGGATGTTTTCGTGTCCCTGTTGGGTTCTCTGTGCAGCGCTGCCCCCTGCTGTTGGCCTTCCATATGCCGGAAGGAAGGAGCAGCTCGTTCTTCCACGATTCGATTGTGCATCTGTTTCGGCTGTAGTAAAGTTTGGTTGTTTTTACAGGTTCTCATGAAGCTCGGTGGTCCAAAGTCTGAATCAGGAGTGAAGATACAGTACAGGTTGGTTGATAAAAGCTCGAGCCGGATCTCCAGCGAGTCTCTCGGTCATGCGAGCGCGTGGCCGAACGTAGTGTGTTGCTGTGTGTGTGTGTGTGTGTGTGTTTTTAGGAGGGGCTGGAAGGGCTGTTGGAAGAGCTGGTGTCAGGCGACGCGCTGGGCTGCTGTTGGTTCTCCGGCGTGCTGTCCGCCTGCAGGGACGCCATGGCTGCCGCCGAGTACTTGCACTTGGAGGAGCCGCACTCGCAGCTGAACAGTTTGCTTTTGACTTCCCAGAAGTGGTCGCCATAGTTAAACCTGAGATCAGGAGGAAACACAACAACAGGATCACCACACGTGTGCTCGTGTAGATTCCTTACAGCACAAACTCTTTTGGACCAAAGCATCGCACTGCTTCACAGGCCCATGTTGGACAACTGGCGACATGTGTAACCTCACTGCTGTGCAGCCACATGCACAAACAACAACAATGCATGCAACACACATTTGCATCTGCATCTTCATCGCTATTTCCAATCCAATTAATGTTCGCTACTGATGTGAGATTGAGACACTGAAGACACGGCGTCAGAAACAGCAGATAAACAGTGAAGCTTTGCTCTGTTCGTACCCGAGCTCCTCTCCAGCCTTGATGTTTTCACTGGCAAAGAAGGCAATGTGTGGGAAACGAAGGTCCTGGTGCGTTGTGAACACTCGACAGGCAAACAGGTTGGGCTCGCACATGTGGTTGAGGAAGCGGCTGATGTTGCCATAGAAACGGGCATCGATGCAGTAGAGATCTTGCGGCTGGGGGAGGAGGGAGGGAGAACGGGTGAGCGGCTCAGGCTCCAGCACGAACCGCGAACGCACGGCTGAGAAGACGATTCGGCATTTTTCTATTTTTGCGCGTCGGCGCTCGTTGCTGCTGAAACTTGTGTGCGGTTCCTCCGTTACCTTATCGTCCAGACTGAAGAGGTAAGCGTCGTTCTGCCTCATCTCTGCTTCTGCTTCGGAGATGATCTCGCCCACGTACCTGTTGGGAAGCAGATGACCCGTCAGCGGCTGCAGGTACCCACGCCGTTTCCCGGCTGGTCACGTGTCGGCGGCGTGGAATTAAAAAGGTGTGATTTGGGAAGACTGCAGCTCACAGACACGGAGCTTCAACCATCATCTTCCTTGTGTAACACTAAAAACACTCACATAAAGAAATGGTGTTGGACTTACTCGCATACAAAGGTGCCCTGTGGTATATCTTGCAGAGTGCGGACCCCCCAGCCTTTCTTACTGGTCCTGAACATCTGGAGTCTGGTCCTGGAGGAACGACATCACCGTCATTAAGCACATCAAACTGTTTCAGGCCTTTACTTCTTACACAAGCTGATCTACACCATCTGATTCGTTTACATGCTGAGACGCAGTGTCACACACCTCAGGCCGTTTTGGACCACGCGGTTCTTGCAGGTCCTCCAGCAGGAGCAGGCGTGGTTACACTCGAAGATGAGAGGAGGCTCCTCGCGGCAGAACTCAGGCAGGAGGCAGCCGCCCTGCACGTGGCAACACACACGCACAGGATGAACATTACTCATGCACAATAGGTCGAAATTAAATGCCTGGAACTTGTGCACAAAGCAGATTCAAGCTTTTCCTTTTATGGCACAAACCAGTGGTGGTCCTTACCTTGTCGTACCAGCAGCGCAGGCTGAGCTGTCCACACATGCAGATACTTGCAGAGCAGTCCTCCTTGCAAACACAGTACTGCTCATAAAACAGAGACAGAGATTAGAGTGGTGGGGGCTGGGATGCTCCTTTGAAGACCACCTAGGCCGAGGCCCACCTCACCTGTAAGTGGGTGATGTTCCTGTCGATGTTCATGGGGGATGTGACGCAGTTCTCGGAGATGTACTTGTAGTCGTCTGGATAAGGTTCTCTGTCCACCGAGTTAATGCAGGGAATGGGAACCTGCTCCTGGCCCAAAGCGATGTCGCTGAAAGACGGACCGATGAGGTTCAGGGGCTGCTCATGTTTCCATACAGTGAGACAGCTCAAAGCTGTCTGATTAGACTCAGAGGAACAGGGACTTTCTACTGAACCCCAGAGCCTTCAAACTGTAATCCTGCTACTTTTGGTTTGTTATTTTCTTTTGGATAAACATGGTCAACTCTGTGGCTTTGACTCTCACTGCTGGGCAGCTTGTTTCTTTGAAAAGAACCAAAAACCACAAGAGTACGAAGCGGACAATATGTGAGAGGTGGTTTCATGCTCAGCGTGTTGCGTCATCTCAACCTGTGGAGGACTTTCTCTTCGGCCCGGCCGTGCCTGCTGTTCCTGGCGTCCCGCTCCTTCCTGTTGGCCTGCAGGGCCGCCCAGGCCTTCGAGTTGTGGCTGCAGCAGTCCGGAGGAGTTTCGCCCTCGCGGTTCTTTAGAAACACGTCGGCTCCCCGGGACAGAAACAGCCTGAGGAGAGAAAGGCAACGATCCCGTAGCTGCAGGCGCGCGGGTTATCAGGCGCCTTCGACGCTCGCTCCCGGAGCGGCTGACTCACGTCACACAATCCAGGCGGTTCTCCCGAGCGGCGATGTGCAGGGGAGAGTCTCCGTGGATGTTGACGACCTGCAGGTTGCAGTGGGCGTTCAGCAGCAGCTCAGAGATCTCAACGCTGCCAGAGAACGCAGCCCAGTGAAGGCAGATGTTTTCTTCCTACGAGAGTAAACAACACAGACCATAATATCCACACTGCTTGCCCTCTGAGTGAAGCCTATCATTCGCAGGCTTGAGAAAGCAAACAGAGGACCCACCTTGTCCCTGATGCTGATGTCGGCCCCTTTGGACAGAAGCAGCTTCACCTGGTCCACGTGTTTGTACTCTGTGGCCCAGATCATTGCTGTCCAGCCGCCATCATCCTGCAGAGGAATCACACCAGCGTTCAAACAAACAATAAACAACCGTTCCATGGAGCGCCAAACTGTTTCTGTGGTTTAATTAGGAGAAAATTAGGAAGACGTGAATATTAGGTGCTTAATTTTAGGATAAACCATTTTGCTTGTGATTTTAGTTGAATGTCTAAATTTGTCTTGAACAAAGACAGAAAAGGAGAGACTTTTCTACAAAAACATCTAAAAACTTCTTTAAAAACCGCAGCTCCTCGCTGCTTTAAAAAAACCTCACTAAACTTCACCCACCTGACAGTTTATGTTGATAAGTCCTGTGGACAGAAGGTGCTCAACAATCTTGTAATGACCAGACTTGGCCGCTAGGTGGAGACACGTGAACCCTTCAACATCCTGAGAGGCGCAGAGAATTAAATTAGTGACCATTTCTCTAATGAAAAGCAAAGAGCCATTCATAAAAATGACCAGTGGTGTTACAGAATGACCTCCGGTGGGCGCTGTGACACACTGGTGCAGGTTTACCTTGTGCGTGGCGCTGGCTCCGGCTCTCAGCAGGTACAGAACCACATCCATGTAGTTGTTCTCACAGGCCTCCATCAGGGGGGTCCGCTGGTCTTCGTCACACATGTCCAAGTTGGCGCCGGCCTGCAGCGTCACATGTTGGACAGTTAGGGTGCGTTCACGCCGACTCAGCGCTGGTGCGACTGCTCTGTTAGTGCTTTCTGTCTGTGAAGGTATGACTGCTGCCATCTGGACAACATGGGACGTGACAGACGACCAAACCGCGGTCTCCTCACGGTCCAGCTTTACGTTGTGTTGGCGCGGAACACCTCCTGTCGGCCCCGATGGTTTAATAGTTTATAAACCGTTATTTAACTCTCAGCTGGTTGAGACGCCACATTAGAAATCTCTAGAAGACATTTGTTGTGTATTAAACAACATGTAGCGAGCTCCATAAAGGCTTCTTACCTGCACAAGCATGTGGCAGATGTCTTTGTGTCCTGCTTCGGCAGCTGCGTGCAGCGGGGTGCGTTTGTTCTGCGATTCCATCTTAAAGTTGGGATCAATCCCGTCCACTGGGAGGTGAAGGAGAGGGAGAGGAGACGTGCTTCTTTTATCCAGAGGTATATACAATGAGAAGGAGCTACTTGAATGATTGAAGAGTCTGAACAGGAGCTACATACCCAACATGAGCACCACCTTCTTCAGCTCTCCCTGCTTGGCTGACAGGTAAAGTTGTTTCGGGTGGAAACGCAGCTTCTTGGGTCTGATTTAATAAACGGAATGAAAACGAGTTAATTTCATAAAACTGAGTGAATAAATGTGATAAAGAGTTCGACGTTCTTACTTCTCTGTGTCCAGAGCAACCAGGATGCTGTCTAGAGTTTCTCTGGGTGGTCCTGCAGGCAGTGTGGGAGTGGCTGCGGCCCCCATGGTGACCGTCCTGGACGACCCCGGGACCGCAGAGGTGTCGAGTGCGAGTGGGGAGCGGATGGACAGAGAACTGTCGGCCCTGCCGCTCAGCTCGGCCACAGTCGCACAAGACGAGCTGGGAATCGAAAGGTTGGTGTTTATTTACCTGTTTCAAGTTAACAAACAAAAGAAAAAACAACGTGAAACCTGCTGTGTTTGTTTTTTACCTGCCGGTGGTGGTGTCTGCTCGGCCCTCGGGGGCCCCAGGCGTGGCCGGCCCGTGTGCCAGCGCGGGAGGCACGGTGGAGGTGGTGTCGGCCTTGGCGATGGTCACCTCCTTGGCTTTGCTGGCTTCCTCTCCACAGTGGGGACAGAAGCTTTGACCCTTCAGCACGGAGGCACAAGCATGGTGGAAACGGTGGGAGATACTGACGTCTGGTTGGCACTCCATGAAGGTGCCCTGGGGGAGAACAGCACAAACCAATGAACAACAAATAGTTTAGGTGTAAGACACACGTACATTCTTCTCCTTCTTCTGCTTATGTGCTGAAGCTGCCATTGACTCTTGAGACTTAATAATAAATGGCTGCAGACTCACGGCTCTGCAGAAGAATCCACACCCGGGGCAGCACTGGTGCTTCACCATGCCGCTGCGGTGGTCCTCGCACAGGACCAGCAGCTGGACGGAGTTGGAGGGACGCATCATTTCGTGCTTGAGCACGGCGCTCTGGCAGCGCGTCAGCTGGCCGTCGACGCTCTCCGTCGCCATGCACTTTCTGTCCGCCAGGATGAGGATCTCTCGACTTTTGGGCGTCTCCATCCGGCAGCTGCACAGCGGAAGCTCCTGAGCCTCTTCGACTGCCGACACTGGAGGAGCGAAGGCAAAGAAAAAAAACTCAGACACTGATATCAGTGATTGAACCTGACCTGGAAACAGTTCGTACATGTAAATCAACACACCTCTTGTGTACGCGATCCTTTTTCCCTCCTTGTGGAGATCAAATATTTCAACAAATTCTTGCCTGAGCAAATTTGAATGGAATGAAGCTACGCTAACGGTAGAAAGACTTGGAAACCCCCCCAGTGGTTCACTCTGAGCTCACCTTTATTGTGTGGAGGCTTGCTGAGGTCGACAGTCTCTGCTGGGAGAACCTGTGTGTAATGTTTTTCATCGCGGGCCTGAGTCGATACTGAAGTCTCAGGCGAGACGGCCGCCGCCGGGTCGAGTTCTGTGTCGAGGGACAGAAAAGGCTAAAATGCATCAACTGTTTCCTTGAACGACAGGTCTTGTTCTGCAGCACCTTGTGTTTTGATGGGTAGCTAAGCAACCGTGTGCAGATGTAAGTGGTACGCCGACGGCCATTACCTTTAGTCTTCATCCTCCGCTTTCGTTTCCTGGAGGGGCGGAGCCAAGCGCTGTCGACTTTCGTTTTCTTCTTGAGCTTCTTCTTCTGGCTGGACTCTGTGCTCTGATGAAGGCAGAGGAGGAGTTGAGGTTCGACAGGACTTCAAAGACGTGTTCCAACATTCACAAAGGGGAGCGGCGGGGGGCTCACCAGGTCCGACTCTGTTCCCTCCTCTTCATCTTCATCTCCAGATTCTTCGGAATCCTGGTCATCTTTCACCTGGGCCGAAAAGAGCAAACAGGAAATGGAGTCAGTGACAGAGGAACCTTTCCCTCCCCTCCCTCAGTGAAACTGTACTTCTAAAATAAATGGACAAGCTGTTAATTTACAAGCGTCTCTGCAGGACAGAAGTGACAGAGTGGAAATGTTCCATCATTCCCTCAGCGATATTGTCCAGGAACAGTAACGTATGGAGGGAGGAAACCAGAGGCGTTCTCCAACCTGATCTGTGGCTTCTGAAGGTTCCTCAACAACACTGACTTCTCCTTCCTCTGCCGCCCGCTGTCGCTCCTCCTCCTCGGACTCCAGGTCTTCGGACTCCTCCTCCTCAGACGCGTTGCTCATCTTCTCCCCGTTCACGCCGGCCACCTCCTTATTCTGTCGGGGGCAAAAGCTTTCGAGATGACGCAAAACTGGCTTTTCTCCCACCTTACGTCTGACATAAGTGCACTACAGACGCGTTGCACGAAGAAAGAGAAATAGACCTGAAATGATTGAGATATTTTGCTTCTCAACTGATTAATTTCGACTGCTTCTGTGAACATAGGCCTGCACACCTGAGGGCTCTTGGCAGAATGCTGCAGCTCCTTGAACATTTCCAACACAGTCCTTTGCTTAAGCACTTTGGTTTTCTTCCTGGGAACCAGGCTGTACGTTCCCATCCTCCTCTTCTTCTTGCGCGACGACAACCCTGCCGAGTACGAGCCTGCTGCACGGGAGAGAGAGGAGCGTCATTACCAACCTATCTCCAAATAAACCCCACAACAAGGTCAGTTCGAGCCGTGTGTCTGACCCAGCGGGAGCTTGGTTGGGGCTGGAGAAGTCGAGGGCGCGGCAGGTTCTGGAGGAGGAGGAGGAGGTGCTGGTGAAGCGGATGAAGAGGTTTGTGCTGGAGCGGGCGTCTCCGGGGGACTCTGAGGTAGATGGTTCTGAGCAGGCGACTGCTGCGAGGGTTTCTGTGCGCCGGGTGCGACGGGGCTCTCCATGTTCTCCAGTTTGGCATTCTTGGCTTCTCTCAATTCCCTGTTCAGAAGCTGCAGGTGGAGAGAACAAAAAGCATCCTGCATAATTAATTTAACCAGTGAAGTCTGTTTGCTCCAGAGAAAGCTCCGATTCTCCCTCTTTCTAAGATCAATTTCTCTCACATCATTTTTTTTAATAAAAGTGGAAAAGTGAGGGGATAAAAACACTCTTCTGTAATGTCTTCTTGTAAAAGTGGATCAGTACAAATGAAATAAAATGAGAGAAAATAAAATAAAGCCATGCGTTACCTTTTGTGCCGGGCTGACAGCAGGTCTGGACATCGTCTTGCGTGCTCTGTGTACGGTGATGAGAGTTGGGGCAGAGCCAGGAGGGGAAACGGAGCCGTTTTTAGTGTCTGGCGTCCCCGGTCCCGACGCGTTCCCCGTACCGGGGGCAGTCCTTAACGCGCCGGAGCTCTGCGCGCACCCCGACGACGAGGCGGGGAGGGGCTTGGAGGCGCTTCCCACCGTTGGAGAACCCGAAGGCAACCAGTTAGTCCTGTGAGGGGAAACCCCCACACCTGCCGCTGCAGCGCCACCTTCCTGCTGCTGCTGCTGCTGCTGCTTGGTGAGAATAAAGCCATTGCTTCCGGTGACGGAACCGTGCGGCGGCTCCGTGTCCGACGTGCCGTTCTCGTTCACGAGCTGAGCCGTCTTGTTGGCGCCCGTCATCAGGCTTTTGTGCCTCGAGTCGTCGCGTTCGGTGCCGTTGACCGTCGTCTCGGTTGCTGAGGGGGAAGAGGCCAGTCTGGCTTTGATCTCTTTGTCTCCACCTGTTGAAATGACCAAAAACACAAAAAATTAAGATTTGAATGTGAAGCTGATTTTGCAGAGACAACAATTATGCTGTTAAAATGAATTCAGGCTAAGTACCTGACTTCTCATCTCCGTTGCTCGCTGCATTGAGTCCATCTTTCTTAACGGATGCACCTTCCACGCTGCTCTTGGCGAAAGCAGCCGGCTGATCGGAAGAGGGCGAAGAAAAAGAAAACATTGAGTTTAAAGCTGCAGTTCTGCATGTGCTGTCACATTCACTGTGTCACCGACATCACCGGAAATGGATGGCTTACCAAATGGCTTTCAGCATCTGCAAAATGCTGCTTGAATCGGTTTACTTTGACACCTCAATGTGCGACATCGGGGTTGAAACAATAAAGGTTTATCAACACGTGGAAAGAAACAATAAGACAACAAAGAAACATTTCATCGGGCTCCTAGAGCCAACAATGAGGGTCCTGGAGTTCAACAACAGACACACTTCTTTTTATTAAATTACACAAACAAATGTGAGCAAATATGTTGACTAGTTTTACAGCACAGCAACACACGCGCAGGCCAGACGCACTCACAGGCTCTCACAGCTTCATCTGCTCTGTTCCTGAACAAACTAATGGGCCTCAGCTTGCAGAGTGGAGGTGTTTCAGTGATGCACAGTGAGGTAAATAAGCTCGACAAAACCCTGTCCTCCATGTTGGGCCTTATAAACTCTATCTCCTTCTTTGGCCTCAGAACTGAAATATTAATGATTGGACCCTCTTTGAATCCTTGTTATTTCTCTTAACCAACACTTGTAAGTGAAAACTCAGACAATAACATTGTTTAGGAGGAGTCCCAACTGCTTCTGCATGTGTTCTCATGCTGTCCTGCTTCCTTTCCACTGGCTGCCTCCTCTTTCCATGAAAAAAACACAAATCGATTATGGATATTAATGAGTATGTTTCAGATAAGTCGTTCACTTGGACTGATTTAAAGTGAAAATGTGTCAGCACGAAGTGCTACCAAGTTTAGTACAATTGTTGCAAAGAGATACTTTCAGAAAATGGAACCCCCCCGCTTGCTTCAGAAAAACATTTGAACGAGAAGCTTTCATATCTTCGTTTGGAGAAAAATCTGTTGTACCGCATGTTATCAGAGGTTGTGCTGCACTGAAAGTGACCACAGAGCTCTGTTCTGTTTAATCTCATCCATCAAAAGCAGACGAGGTCACGTCTCTGATCTGTGCAAACGTAGGACTCCCAGCAGGACCGGCGTGTGGCTCCAACTCTCAGCATTGCCTCACTGTCTACTCTTTTATCTCTTCCTTTGCAAAAAATCATCCGAAATGAGCGGCAGAATCCTGATGCAGCCTCAGGAAGAAAACCTCAACCACCCACCAACCATATTTATGTCTCACAGGGGCAAAGGCAGGAAATGTAAAGCTGAATGCCGTCAACTGCCCGGTGTGCTTTGGGAGAGTTGGCCCCGAAGGGAACGAGAGGCCCGCATGGAGGGAAATAAACACAACGTGAGCGACTCCAGCCTGTGAGCCACCTTCTTTTGTGGCAGATCCTTCAATCAGATGCAGCTTTTCAGCTCGAATGTCAAAAAAAGAAAACGGGGCTCGAGGTCAGTTCGACCTTGAACACCGTCGCCTGCGTTGAGGAGAAAGGCTCACACTTGTTCCAGGAGGAATAAAGAGCAAATCTGAAGACATGGGCGCTGGCTGAGGAGCAGGGCTCTCATGTGGTGAACAGGAGCCGCCTGATTGCCCAGAAAAGTCAGAGGAAGCATTATCTCTTCAGTCCGAGCCAATGAAAAGACCTGCAAGTGACAGAGACGACTACAAAGTGGATTCTGCCAGCTACTGTACTCTCTCCCCCTTCGAAGGGGTTCAGACAGTCAAACCCTTGGATTCACCAGACAGGCCTGTCCTTCCTGCTGCCAGGAAAACGACACCGTGACCGCAACAAGTCAGGAGTCCCTGAGCCAAACAGCGAGGCCAAGGGCTGGTCCTGTGGGCACAAAACCAGCCCCCCAAAGAAGATCTAGACAGAGACTGCTGCTGGGCTGTTTGAGCTGCAAGGAGAGGTCCAGAAAACGCGTAGGGGGCGAGCAGAAGGAGAATCCTTCAAGGGGTTTTGATGGATTAATGACAAACCGTGACAAAAAAAGGGTGAACTCTCCAGCCTCATCCCTCCCCCTAGTGGTGAACAGTGGAACAACCACAGTGGAGACTAGAAAGGAGAAAGGGGTGGGGGAGGGAGGCAGAGAAGGCTGTCTGCAGATCTCCGCCATTTCGCAACCGGATTGTTTACTGACACGACGCGGCCATTGCAGCAGTTTGCCACTAGATGGGGACTGGAGGGGGGCTCTGGGAGCTTGTGGATCGTGGATCCACAAGGTGAAGCTCGGGCTGTCAGAAAGATCAGGAGCTCCAGGAAGCTCATTAAAATTCAAGCATGTTAGAGGAGCCCAAAAGCTTCAGAAAAGGCAGCAGGAATCAGGCCCCAATGACTCAGAGTTTAGCTCCCAGATTGGGTCTTTCAGTCAAACTGCACGCAAGCTCTCCAGAATAACCAGAAATGAGCTGCTAACAGACTGTATCTGATTTCTAATGACTCAATCATTCACTGTCCCTTCGACGTCATGTGAACCCGGTATGTAGCCTATCTTTAGATCAGCTGCGAGAGACCTGAAAACTAGTCAGAGCCACCTAAACACAACACACAAGCCGTGTTACACAATCAGCAGACACAAAGGCAGGCACACGCACAAAGGGCCAACACCCCGAACATAGACAACCTGAAACATTTTCAATTGCTGCCCTTTCGACAGCTGGAGGAAGAGATATATCACGTGAAGCGCCTGTTTGTGACGGTCCGTCTCTTGGCTGTGAGCTGTCTGATAAAGACTGATTCTCTCCTGTCACAGGGGTTTGTTCAAAGACCCCTCCAAGGCCTGAACAGGCCACATTATTGAATAGCACACGAGGCCTCCAGCAGCTTCAGGAAGAGTCCAACAAACAGCTGAATTTTTGCTGGGAAATTGCTTTTTTCCCCCCGTCTTTTCTTTGTCTCACAGTTTTCTCCTGCGATGCCTGATGGAGCCAACAGCAAAGGACAAAGGCAGTGTGGACGGATTAGTATGGGAGTCTCAGTTGATGAGCAGCTTGACGACAGTCAGTCTAATCACTGCATTACTAAAATGGGCAACTAGTGTCCAATGCTATTTTGAAAACCCCTCCACAACAACATTAGAGTGTACCATACCCATATCTTCAGCATCTATATCCATTGTTTTTAGGCATTTACTTATGAGCAACAATAATCGATTGTGGCCTTTTGCGTTCTGGAAGGAGGTTAAAACATGTTTAGTAAAACAAATGTCACAAGGGACCGCCAGCTGAAAGAGGAACTGAGATATGTCTCGATATCTTGCCGCTACGCAGGCTGATTCCCTCCGAGTACATCGATTACAAATTTGGAGCACAACTGCAAGAAATCCCCACAGCTGATGGTTCGATTGATAACATTCAAGATGGACGGAAAGTGGATTTTGAATCAAGTTCCACAAGTTGGTTCTGGTGCCACACATCAAAATGTGCCAATTAGAAATAAGTCGGAGGACTATTTCCTTCCTTTTTTTTCATTTCAAAACAAAAACTATTGCTTACAAAGTCTATCTGTAGCTAGATCGATGGCACACAGACAGACCAAACAGCAGCATGGTGCCAAAACAACTGATGCCCCATGCTGCCGATGCCTTCAGGGGACACTGCCGACGACGGTCATCACTGGACAAAACACAGTCTCATCTGTTCTCAAAAGACAAGTTCAAAATGGATCACATCTTTGTTGCCTCCAAATTGATTGACCAACCAATCGCAAACTCTGTACCCTTTCCCTCACTCCTCATCTGCCCACAACTCCAACTGCCTACTTGCAAAGTGAAGGCCAAAATATTCCGAATATGATCCAAAAACGGACTTTTATGACTTCATCTGTCTTGTAAAAGAAGGTGCAGATTGACAAAGTCATGCCAGGTATGTCACTGAACCACAGATCCAACAACTGGAGAGCCACAGGCACGAGCACTTATTTTCCTTCCATCAACTGCAGCCCACAAACTCATGTATCATCCCAATCCCATTCATCAAGTCCTCGGTATCCTCATTACAATATTGACCACTGGGGAGGGGACATTTAAAAAAAAAAAAAAAGGGGGGGGGGCTGCAGCCGAGAAGAACACTAGAAAATTCAGCGTAGTTCCCAGATCGTCTGGAGACGACATCACATTTGTCATGCTGGGGTTCCTGTGAATACAGCTGTTTGTGATAATCCACGAGGAGGCTCCAACAACAACAGGATCCAACACGTCGAGCCCACAAATCTCTTTGATAAATCAGTGCTGCCAACGCACAAAGATCACGCTCTCCTCCAGGTCGCATCTTTCTGTCTCAAGAATCTGGAGCGATTAAGTTGATGATAAAAACAGCAGCGACTGTATCCGGTGGTGCAACTGAAAAGCCATCTCGAAGAGGAGACACTGCAAGAGCCTAAATGAATTGATAGTAACTTTTGTACAAAATTAAAAAAACAAAAAAACAAAATAAAAAAACAGGTTAAAAAGGAGGTGGGCAACAAGACGGTGCCTCTCCTAAGACCATTAAAAGCCAACCAAGGGTGAAGAGAACAAGGCTAACATGTCTTTTCCCTTGTGAGCCTCTAGGAAGCATCATACCTGCTTTCTTCTCATGGCCTCCATTGAGGAGAAGAAGGCGTCAGGGAGGGAGTGAGTGAGAGAGCGAGTGCGTGTGTGCTCAGAAAGAGAGAGAGAGGGGGGAGAGAGAGAGAGAGGGTGAGAGGGACGGAGAGAGGGAAGGGAGGAGGAAAAGAGAGGGAGAGCGAGAGAATGTGTCGAACAGATTGTTCCTCTCTTCCTTTTCTTTCCCCGCATGCACATTCACCTCGCCGGTCATGTGACCTGGTGGCTCCCTCTGTCGGTCCTCCTCTTCAGAGGGGTCTCTACAGAGCATGCTCAGACCGTTCAAACTCCAACATCTCTCCATTTCTCTGAATTGGAAGACCTCCCCTCATCTATCATCTGTAGATACCCACTGGAAGCAAACGCACGCTCTCATACCAGCAATGCACAATAATGCCAATGCTCCTGATTCTTCCTCTATCTCCTGCCTTTTATCTCCATTTCTTTTTAAACAGTGAATTTAAATAAAACCAATATAAACCCAGTTCCATCAGGTCTAGCCCCATATCCACAGTGCATTCTGGGAACACTATTGGAAGAGGAAGGTCGAGGTAAAAGCATAAAAAAGCGTCTCAGAGCATTACAGGCAGCAGACTGAGGTGCCGTAGTCGAAGGAAGCGTCTTTGTTTCCACCGATCTCAGGGGGCTGACGGATGGAGGGAGACGCAGCGCCGCCAGGCCGCCAGGCAGATACGCAGCCTCAGAAATGAGGCGGCATATTGGGGGAAAAAAACAAAAACACCCAGCCTGGCAGGTAGGAACAGAACGGGGCGGCTCAACAGAGGTGTAGCAGTGTGCCCGGATCTGCCCATGTCAGCATCATGAGTCAGCACGGAGAATTTCTCCTGACATCTGTGAGCTTCATGGCAGCACGAGGTGAATATTTTCCTTCGATGTATTTTTCTTTATTTTCCAACCCAAAATAGAAGCAGTTTTCACTTCATCTGCCCGAAGGTCCCCAAAAAAATACCTGGAATAAGACCACCTACAAGTCACCTCCTTCAATCAAGGTTTTCACAATAAAGAGTCTGCTTCACCTGTACATCCCTCCACAAACTGCAATTGATTTTTTCCTCCTTTGGGGATCGACTCAGACAGGTAGGAATGCAGATCTGACACATCGGTGTCGTCTCATCTCTCACTGCACAACTAATGACAGCCCTGGCATGCAGGTCTGATGTACAGTATGTTCTGTTCAACATGAAACAAACAATTGATGAGAAACCAGTGCTTGCATCTTTTGAGCCTGTGGCAGATTCAGTGTGTATTACAACTGCATACATCTGAGCCTCTACAACAGAGAGTGTAACAGTATCTCCTGTAGCAAAATAGATGACCATTTGAAGTCCCTTCCTGCAGCATGCTGATGATATCGGTCAGCTAACTCGATTTACTTCTTTGACCCAGATGGATAGTTGGCCTGGGCAAATGGTCCCTAACCACTCTGGCGAGTCTCAGTTTTGTGACTGAGTTAGCTTAGCAGTTGTACGATGGATTAGCATTGCATTTACCTTCCAGATTAACATATTTGGGAGGGCTACGGTGGCTCAGCTGGTAGAGCAGGAAGGCTAATACAAAGGATGTTGGTTCAGTTGCCGATGAGTCTCAAGCCCATATTGAAACCAAACAACATTCTCATTGGAACTTGAATCATCTAGATTTCCTTTAGTCCAAATGTCATTCACCGAGCAGGGTTTGACTAAAACGGTTCAACAAAGCCACAAAGCATGAAATAGTTCCTTTGGGCAGGTCAAGGTTTGTTTCATTTTCAAGCAGCACACAGCCCACCAGTTGGACAGCTTCACACATTGAAACACCTCCACATTGTCAGTGACAAGCACTGAACAGGAAGTGGGGGGAGGAGGAGGGTGAGAGGCCTGAAAAAGAAGTAGTTGTTCATCCGTTGGACTGCAGATAGAGATCTGCTAACGTGTTGCTGGGTCTAAGAAACCCAGTGAGATAGTGCAAGCTCCTTTGCCTCCTTGTTGTTCTGGACTGTCTATTAGACGCTTTTACTCCTGAAGGGGAGACAGATTTCTCGGCCTGTGGCGGCCATGTTGCATGAAGTCAGTGCAGGACATCGTGCAGGCAGGCCAG
>JAUESF010000085.1:2236057-2248394 GCA_032274765.1 Malacoctenus tetranemus
TGTGTGTGTGTGTGTGTGTGTGTGTGTGTGTGTGTGTGTGTGTGTGTGTGTGTGTGTGTGTGTGTGTGTTGTTGGTGCAGTAATTTTTGCCGGATGGGGAAACTCTCTGAAGTTCAGACGAGCTCTCGACCACAACAGCCCCAATTGTTTTTATTGCAGCTGTTTTTTTCTTTTTTCCTGACCTCAATAACTGATTGCGTGCGTGCGTGCGTGCGTGCGTGCGTGCGTGCGTGCGTGCGTGCGTGCGTGCGTGTGTGTTCGTTCTTCGTTTGAGCCCTTTTGTTTAGGAAATTAATTTCCCCTTATTTGATCTTCTGAGCTTCTGTTCAAAGAAGGGGAGTTCTCCTCCTCCTCCTCCCCTTTCTTCTCCTCCTCCTCCCCTTTCTTCTCCTCCTCCTCCCCTTTCTTCTTCTCCTCCTCCTCCTCCTCCTTCCTCCTCCATCACCTCCTTTCATTTGACCCTGTTGTCCTTATTTTTCATCATCCAGCCCCTGATTTCTCTGTGATTTCCTGCAGCAGCAGCAGCATGTTGGAGGCTCCGCCCACCGCGGCAGCTCTGCGGTCCGACGCTCACTTCGGCTTCCATCGTCCTGCTCAGAGGCACGTTGGTGCAGTTCTTAATGGCAGGTGCTGACCTGGCAGTTTCTCCCCCTGGTTTGAACTCCTCCCTGCGAGGAGGCCAGTACCAGCACCCCCCCCCCCCACACACACACACACACACACATACACACACGCACACACACCCTCCTTAGTTTATCTGCTCGGTCCCTGGAAGGCTAAAGGACCATTTGTATGATGTTTAATCCTTCAAACTTTTAACAGTTCAGGTAGTTTTTTAAAGTAAAGTTACCAGAAAGTGTGGTTTTGGTACAGACCTAATTTGGCCCAATGAAGCGTCATTCTATGCGTCACTGTCGTCCATTCTGACCCTTCAGCTCTGTGAAACCTTCGTCCTCTCCTCTTCTGTCCATCGGCTCCTCTTCCCCCTCTCAGGTGTCTCCTCTCGTCCTCTGCATCCTTCTTGACCTTCCACCTTCTCTTTCTTCCTGGGTGCCCTCATCTCTCTCTCTCTCTCTCTCTCTCTCTCTCTCTCTCTCTCTCTCGCTCTCGCTCTCTCTCCCTCTCTGCGTGGTTACTGTACCCACGGCGGGCGAGCAAGCGAGCGCCCTGGTCTCTGCAGCTTCCTGTCTCACAAAAGACCCCTCTGTTTCCCCCCTCTGTGTTTCCTCCACTGCCACCCCCCCCTTCCTCGACACCCCTGTGGTACATTCCCTCCCTCTCCCCTGGTGCATTCCTGCCTGACCTCGGCGGGCTGAGGAGTCCCTCTGTCAGCGGGCGGCGAGCGCGGGGAACCGGGCCGCGCCCGCCCACCCGCCCGCCCCACCGAGGTCTGTGCTCCAGTTCAGACAATAAGCATCAAAACAAAAAGAGAGATTTGAGCTGCGTTCACTTCACTGTGTGAGCAGAAGGGACGCGACAGTGAGGGCAGAGTGAAGAAATCGAACTGAAGCGTTCTGCTGATTTACTGAAGCTTGAGGTGAGGTTGTTAAACATTGAATCAGGTTCAGCCCTTCACGGTGGTCCCGCCCCCTTTGGTTTGCTCTTTATTAACACGTCGTCAGCTGACGAAGCTAAAGTGTCTCTGAAGAACAAACCAGAAACTGTAAATAAACCTGCAGGTGGTCTCCGCCTGTCGCCTCCTCAGTCCCCCAACGCTCACCTGGTCAGCTGCTCACCTGTTCAGCTGCTCACCTGGTCAGCTGCTCACCTGGTCAGCTGCTCACCTGCTCACCTGGTCGGGACGGCCGTGGCAAGGCGTCGCCCCGGTGTCGGTGACCCAGCTGACCTCGCCCTCGGCCCGGCGGCGTCTGGGTGCGAGCCTCGCCTCGCCGCCCTCCGTCCCCCCGCGCTGAGGCGTCCGGATGCTTCCGATGCTTCACATTCTTGGAGCTTCTCCTCTTTCATCCTTCACGGCGAAGGAAACCTGCGAAGACGCTCGTTCCTCGACGCTCCTCGTCGACTCTTCCAGCCCCCGGCCCCCGGTCCTCGGACCCCGGAGCAGCGTTGGGCAGCGGCAGCTTCGTCCTGCGGATCTGGACGAGCCGACGCCTCCGTTCAAACCCTTTGGTGCTGTTGCAAAAGAACGCACAAAAGGTCTCTAAAACACGGAGATTTATCGGCTTTTAAACTTCCTTGCTAGCATTTGGGCCGCAAGCTTTCTCTCAGTTCCTCGTCGGTGTTGACGCCACCTGCTGGTCACTTCTGGTGTTGACACTGATTTCTGGCTCCATTCCGACAGACACAGCGAGACCCTGAGTGGGCAGAATCAGAGCAGAATGATGATTTAGTGTCTCTAATGTTCATCCATCCATCCATCCATCCATCCATCCATCCATCCATCCATCCATCCATCCATCCATCTTTTTGCCTCCACATGGATTTATTCAGGAATCTCCATCTGTAAATACCTCTTGATCCCCCCCCCCCAAACTCGCAGCTGGAATCTGTCCGTCACTTTCCCCTTAAACGCGGATCAGGGGAGGAGGGCGGCAGTTAATCCTGCCGGGCCGGCAAATTGGCCCGTATCTCCCTCCCCTCGGAGGCGTCCGCTTGTCAGATCTCGCAGATAGCGTCCGCGCAATGAAACGCTACAGTGCACTCAGTTTAAACACGCGAAGCCATTAGCGTGTCATGTTTGAGCTTTTGCGGGGTCCCGGGGTCCCGTAAACCCAGATTCGGCCTCGCCGACAGCATCGGCCGGCGTTGGAGACATAAAGCAGTGCCGCGACATGAATCCTGTCACCAGCTAATATGTCAGTCATCCTTTCTGGGTTTTTTTTTCCACCTCCCGGACTCGAGGGAAAAACACTCGAGTCGTTCGACCCCCCCCCCTGAACAGACCCGGAGAGGGTGAGGTAAAAGCTGCGTTTCTGGGAGGTCAGAGTTCAGCCCGACAATCAGCGAATCCCCCAGAAGCATGCGAATATCAGGTTTCACGGCCTAATTGATAATGGGTTATTATGCTTTCCGTTTGTGTCTTAGATTTGCCCCTAATTTGTGAGGGAAAAGGGGGCAGCGGCGCGAGGAAACACGACGCGCATTCCCCTCGTAAAAACATTTCGGCTCTCCGATGGAGTCGGTGGAAAAGCGCGAGGCTGTTTGCAGGCGCGGCGAAGGGTCCGGCGTCGCGGGGGGAGTATCGGGTGTTGGGGTCCGCCGCACATGCTCGGGCCTCCTCACGTTTTATAGAAAGCCCAGATGTTTTATTGGGAGATTTATAAGCGAGCCGAACCGCGGCGCGGAGCCTCGGACCGTCGCTCTCAGCCCTGGCACTCTGTTATTGCAGCTTGCTAATTCTTCCAGGGGAGCGTGCAGTCTGAAGAGGCAGCATATGGAGCCGAGAACAGTAACAGCACCCGTGGGGGCGATAATGTCAAAAGCAGCCTTGATCAAACCTGCGCCGAGGACCGGAGAAGGGTTCTCTCTCTCTCTCTCGTTGTTTGTTCTCCGATAGGTGCGCAATATGTCGCTGGCTTTGCCTGCCGTGCTCATCTGTGTGTGAACAAACACCCTCTGGAGTGCTCTTGCCGGTGTAATTTTGTTAGCGCGAGGGGAAAGGAGAGGTGCGAAAAAATAGGGCGGAAATGAGGGAAAAAAGTGAGAAAAAGGCAAAGTGGTTCATAAAAGGAGAGAGCTCCGAAACACACATCTGTGAGCCTGGTGAACAAAATATGAAACAGGCCTGCGAGCAAATCACAGGATATTCAGTGCATGTGGAAAGTATCCACAGCAACACAGCCTTGTTCTGAAATTAATAGATGTTTTTTAGACTTGAAATTAAAAAGAAATAACCCTATTTAAAAAAAAATATGACTCAATTTTCGAGAAATTTTCTGTAAATTTATCAAAAATCGGAGAAAACAGTCAAGTTTAAGGAACCCGGTTCTACTTTTTTGCCATTCGTAAATATGCTAAAACATTCATCATGAAGCTTTTAGCTGTGGTGCAACAACAATGTCTATTTGCTTTGACACAAACGTATCAATTCTCAGAGTGATCTGTCGACAGCGCTGCCTTTAATGGGCCGTGTTAAAAAGGAGATCAAATGCTCGATGGCCCAAATACGTCAACAGAACAGGAACTAGAAACCTTCGGGGTGTTCTTACTCCTGCAGACAGGGAGACGCTGCATGTATGCATGTGTGCATGTGTGCATTTCGCTCCGTCAGACATCAGAAATCGGAGGACGGAGAGCGAAACAGAAGGAGCGCCAAACGGAGAAAGCGAGCATCTGAGCGCGTCGTCTCTGCCCAGATAATGACGAGGTGTGGAGAATCTGTGCGGCGCGGTGGCGTGACTGCCTGTCAGGGACCAGCTGGACGATCAAAAGGACGAAAGTTTGACTCCGGTAATTGTGGCAATTAAAGACAGTAAGGGAACATTTCCAAAAAGATGGAAACAAACCGGACCAGCAGGAGCACCGACCTGCCCAAACATCTCCGAAGTTCCAGCAGCAGCAGCAGGACAATCTGGGAACCAGGAGGCCTGACCGATGACGGCTGACTGACTGGTGACGGCTGACTGACTGGTGACGGCTGACTGCGTCCTCTCCCTCGGTGGTGTCGCACTTAAAGGAAAAAAAAACAAGGCGAGATGAATGTGAGGCTTATTTTTATCCCTGCTAGGATATGATCCCGATCCAATCTCCTCATAGCCAGGGGTGAAGAGAGCGAGCGGAGACCGGTGACGTCGCCCGTCCTCTCCGTCACCACGTGAGGGCGCGTGAAGGTGCACAACCAGAGCCACGGGGTCATGAAACACGCATGAAAACAGGAAAAAACAAGAGACCAGAAGGGAGAAAAGACCAAGAAAAAAGCACAAACACCCACAAGTGAGTTCATCAGGAGAGAACGACTCAGTGATTAACGAGGCAACAGACAAATGGTGCAAACAGGAAGCGAGTGGACGCAGGTGGAAACAATCAGGCTGAACGATCAGGTGAGGAACATGAAGAGCGGAGTAACACAGAAGAGTTAATAAAGAGACACTCAGACTGCAAAAATAACACAAGCTTTCATATTAATGGTTTTTAAGGACTCTGGAAATCCATTAACTTGAATAAAATCACACTTTATTCGTGCATTTGACGGCATTATTTATTTTATTATCAGTGTTTCTGTTCGAGATTCAAAAAAAGTGCTCAAAACTGAGGAGAATAAAGTAAAAAAAACACCTGTAATTTATTCGTAGTGATGTCAGAAACCACTTAATCATGATCACAATAGAACAGTTATGTGTATCACATTTTGTGTCAACACGTTTTCAAACACAAAAATAGAAACTCAGTCGTTTTTCAGGTAAACTGACCTTTGTTTCTCCAGTCTGACTTCAAGCTTCCACCGTTTTTTTTGACTCTTTCTTTCCATCTCGTCACCAAATAATCCTGCTTTTTACACCTTTGTTGTGCTTTTTTTTGGGGGTGTGTGACCTTTCTCCGTTGCCGCTCTTCACCCCTCCGTCTGATCTGCGCTCATACTCTTTTAACATTCAACGCCGCCTCTCCAAATTTCACTCACCTCCCCTCCTCCTCCTCCTCCTCCTCCTCCCTCCTTTCCCCCTCCGCCCATTATCAAAACCATTTCACCGAAGCCGCTCGCTGATTCCTCCTGAGATGAAGGACCCTCCTTTCATAGAAAAGTGCTCCCTCTCTCTCTCTCTCCCTCCCTCTCTCTCTCCCGTGAATACCAGGTATTAATAGCATCTGCCTAGCATGCAGCTTTGGCTGCAGCCTCACAAATGTCTTGTAGAAAGGTGTTCGTCTCACATCTCTCTCCGAAGGAGCCAGAGGAGTAAGTGCCACACCACGGCCACTGTTGGATGCTTTATTTATTTTATTTTATTTTTTGCAGGCTATGGCTGAATTATTGATCACATTAGTCTAAAAGAGTGTCAGCTCGTTGATCAATAGGAGGCCCTTAAGGTTCCATTAGCCCCGTTGTTCAATAATGACCGGTTCTTTTGCCGCGCGTCTGAGCGGCAGTAATGCCTTCCTCTGCAGCCATATCGCCTATTAGCTCCGTTCGCCCTACGTGAGCCCGTGTCCGACACCGAGCCATGACATATGGCGCGGTGGCCCGCCCCCGGTGCCAACATCTTTTACCAGGCGGCTGCATTTCAATTTTATCGACCGGCCGCGGTAAATTTAGACCGCTCGAAAGTGCTGAAGCCGAACTCGGCTGCCGGCCCGGGCCGACGCTCGCCGCCGCAGCAGCAGCAGCAGCAGCAGCAGCAGCAGCAGCAGCAGCAGCAACGTGTTGCAGCTCGCGTTTCCACGTCGTCACCAGTGTTGAGCCAACAGTCTGAGCTGTTTGTCTAAATGCTTTTCAACACATGCACAGAGATCACAAGGGAAAAAAAGACAACATCATGTAACATAGCGCCGCCTGTAGCATCAACATGTCATTGCACCTTAACCACGATGGGATATTTCTTCTTCAAAAGTAGTAATTAGATACATTTTCTCAAAAAATACTCAAGTCACTTCACTAAATATTGCAAAATGTTTGTTTACTGCAATTTTAAAGTGCTGCTTTCATGGTTTAGCAGCTAGTTAAGGAGGTGCACCTTCCCCAGTAAACAGGAGTTTAGAGAAACTAACAGAGCTGCTCTCACCTGTGTAATACGAATGCTAAAGCTCACATTCCAGTAAGCAAACAGGGCAGAGAGACAGCAGCTCTGCAGCTCTCCAAAACTTTCAGCAAAATGTCCCAAATGATTCGATATGATAAAAATAACAAAACTCTTTACTACTAACATGCAACTACCAGAATTAGTAGTATTTCAGTTTACGGTTATGGACCACTTTAACATACTGCCCCCTAGTGTCAGAAAATCCCCCATAACTCGCTTACTTCCTGCTTGGAAGGAAAAAAAAACTTTCCTGGAACTTTTAATGGACATGTGAAACCTGCGTCTCCATAATGCCAATTCATTTACTGCAGTATCTGAATGAGGGAGGTCACATATCATAATAATTAACCCCCAACTCCATTAAACTTGTGCACAATAAATTGAGGGAGCAGTTCTGCATTGGCTCCGTCTCTCGTTTGACTCCCTGTTCCCAGAGTTTCTTGGTGCTATTAAGTCGACACGTAACCTGCCTCCAATAACAGCAGCAGCAACGACCTAACGCTGCTGCCTTTAATTACTTTAACACGGTATGATTTCGCTTTAGATCTGCCGGCGCCGCGCAATTGTTGTCCTGCTTTTTAAACGAGCGCGCAGACAATAGGTGTGACATTTAGAAAACAGAGCGGCTGCGGGTGAAAATCGCTGCTTTCTAACGAGCTGAATCAAAGACGGAGACGGAGGTGCTCCGCGGGGGGACTTTGTGTTTGGTTGAGACTTGAGAGCGTCTGTCACCGAATGAAACAGAATTGAACATGCTTCGTGGCTCAGCTGGGTTCTCGTTCGTCTCCACGAAGCGCGATCCTTCCTCGTCTGACGATTCTCTGCATTTCTTCAGTTCTTCTGAAGCTTAAACCTTAAAAAAAAAGGCCAAGTTGTTCATCCTTGCCTCATTTTCAAGTGTTTTTATATCTGTAATCTCCAGAGGTCGAAAGCAAATCGACTGATCACCAAAAAACACTTTGATGGAAGGTGTAAAAAGGGCTTTAAACTCACTTTTGCTCCCGACTCCTTCTCTGATCTTGACCCACTTGTAGCTCCGCCCCCTCTCCTCTTTTACCTTGATCTTGTCCACCTGTGTCTCATCAGACGCTGTCCTTCAGGTGTGCATACGCACCACAGTCTTGCTGTCTCCTCTGTCCTTTTTCCTGGATTGTCTTTGTGATTCCTCGTGTTTTGTTTTCTCCCTGTTGAGCGTTTGATAAATCGCTCTTCTTAATGCTGCTTGTGTCAACGGAGAGCAGTGATTTTATTCTCACCAAGCAGCCTGTGGTGATTTGTGTGCGTGCCCCCCAATTGTGCCCAGCAGGACCTCTGCAACCTTTCGCCCGGACCGCTGGCTGTGGCCGGGAGAGAGGCTTCAAGGCTGTAATGAGCTAAAAATGAAGCGGGGGGAAGAGGCGGCAGATGTGATGTCACTGCAATCAATCTCCAATCTCTCCCACTGAAATCCCTCAGTCACAGCCATGGCCGGATCACCAGCCGAGTGCGTCACTCAGACCCTTGAAAGAAGCGTTTAATTAGGAGGGAAAAAAATGTAAAGAGCTTCCTCTGCATCGCGCATACTGTCCCACCAGTAATTACACTCCTCCTTCCTCTTGGGTCCATCGGGCCTCGCTTCTGCTGCAGCACCGTAATTTGGGGGCTCAGGTGCCACAGATGGACAATGATGGAAACACAAAGCATCAATCCGACGGTGGCTGAGTGCAGGACGCAGCTCATCACGCCCGCGTGTGTCTCTTTTAATTGCGTGGATGGATGACACGGCGTTGCCTTCAGAAATCTTTTACCTTCTCTGATTACTTCTTCCTCCCCGGTTGTTTTCATTAGAGCCGGCGAGGTCTTCCAGAGCCGGTGTTTTCAGGAGTTTCACGCGCTAATTTAAAACCTTCGGAGCGTTCGTTTGGTCCCTGTCACAGGAAACACAGATTTGAGAGAAGAAATCTGGATAATTAGGGACGAAAAACCACCGAGCCGACTGTGAAGTCTAATGTTGCTTTGTTGAATGTGTTGCGAACTGAAATCAGGAAGTGAAACTTTGAGGTTTTTTCCAGCACATCCCACAGATGCTCGACTGGAAGTCGTCGTGGTGTGTTCAAGGGCTTATCAGAGTATCAGGCCAAATCTTGTGAAACCACCTTGTCAAGAAGTGCAGACAAACACCGGCCATGTCAGCGCTCTGCAAATTGAACACGTATTAGACGAAGCGTCAACAAAACCCTCGATATGAACCGTGCTGGAAACCAGATCACGAGTCTCGATTGGTCTCGCCGTCCCCTCGGCGGGCTGCAGTGAACGCGGCGCGGGCGAAAGTTTGGAAAGCCAAACTCCCATCTGCACAGGACTCGCTTAATGCGGTATCTCGCACGATATACAGTCTCCCCCTGCATAATGAAAACAGCCTGAAACGAAGGAATAGAAGCAATAATTCAGCTTGAGCTTCGGCAGTGAGAGAAATTAGGGCAGAAGTGATGATAAACAGACGGGAAACAACGGGGAGAAGTCACGGAGGAAGGACTCGCAGTTGGCAAACGAGGAGGGAATCAGAGCAAATTTAGGGGAACAAATAAGTGAGTGAAGGTCAGTTCATGAGGGAGGGAGAAACTCGTGATACTGAGCCGAGTGTTTGTGGGTGTGTGGGTGTTTTTTTCCTCTCCCAGCCAGGCAGCAGGTGCTGGTTTGGTCCCTGCTCCACTGAGCTGTGTCTGGGTGTCTGGGTGGCTCCTCTCCCAGATGGGGCACAACAAGTTTTGGTGTGTGTGTGTGTGTGTGTGTGTGTGTGTGTGTGTGTGTGTGTGTGTGTGTGTGTGTGTGTGTCTTGTTGTTCGCTGAGGTGAGGGGAGGTGAGCTGCCATGTGGACAAGGTGATTAGATTAGCAGCATCTGAGGCCCGGGCGCCGGGCCGGGTGTCCGTCGGCGAGGGTCGGGGCTCCTCTCGTCCCGCATCCGGCCGCGCCGTGATTAGCCGCTGATGGCCGAAGTCACCCAAAAACTTCTGCCAACTTTCCCGCCCCCCCCCCTCCCGGTAAACAAGGTGACCGTGCTCCTCGTTTGCCAACACGAGAAAAGAAGGACTGAAACTCGTTGCCGCGGAGCCTCTTGGCCCGAGACTGTGGATGATGTGTGCATACGAGAGCGAGGAGGAGGAGCCGGTCAGCTGGCGCGGGGGGGGGGGGGGGCTCTGCAGGGTCGTTTCTGCTGAAGGGGAGCGTTTGGACTAACAGGTGCTGAAGTCGGAGGATCAATCCGTCATTTAGTTCGTTCACTCCTGGCTCCGCGCGGAGGCTGATGAGCAGGGCGAGGAGAGGAACCGATGATTAAAAAGGAAGCGGCCTGTTCAGAGGGAAACAGGACAGACGGGGCTTCACGAGGTAAAACTTTCTGCATGCAGGCGGCCGGGAGACAATCTGGGAACGACCTCCTCAAACTGGAGAAGTTTCACTCCCAAACTGGACTCACTGGACGTCTCTAATCCAAAAATCTGCCCCCAAAAAGCCAAACTGAACTCCCCGTCTCAAACTCCCCTCTTGTGTCCTTTCACTGTCTTTGCAGATCGTACCCCCTGATGCACAGGTTTCACCTGATGAGCCCCCCCCCCTCTCGTCGGACTACCACTCATCCATATTCAACGCCTGCCCCTGACCCCCCCCCACCCCCCACCCCCCCGACTACCGTCAGTCTTGCATAATTTCTTTTGTGTCTCAGCATCAGCGTGAGTGATGCGTGTCGCCGCCTCGTCGACGTCGGGGGGTGGCGGGGGTTGGGGCGGGGGGTGGTTTTGGCTGGCGTGGCTGGCAGCCCGGGGTACCCAGGTGTGCCGCCGGAGGTACCCAGCTGTGAGGCCACCAGCCCAGGCATGAATCATAACGCCGTCCCCCTGTCATCCCCGTCAGTCACGGCTGACGGAGGCCTCAGCAGGACACGCAGCGTGGAGGGTGACAGGGCTGTCTGATGGCGAGCTTGAAATGTGAGGAGCCACGTGATGTGTGTGTGTGTGTTGAGTGTGTGCGTGTGTGCGAGTGTGTGCGAGTGTGTGTGTGTGTGTTCTCTCCAGACGGCCCCTTTTCAGGATGTTGTGTGCGTGACTCAGTGAAGAGGTAGAGCATCATCCCCTCCAGGGTGTGTGTGTTGCTCCGGACCTCCAGTACATTACGCTGGTCAAGTACACAATTGAGGCGCGAGCGGCGACGGAGAGAAACTGCCTGGTCACTCTCAGCACGACCACGTCTCTCTCTCTCTCCCTGTCTCTCTCTCTCTCTCCCTGCTCGGTTCACGCCCTGAGAGCTGGATGTGCTCGGCGGGGGGAAGAAGATGAAGCCTCTGTTCGATGCAACGCGATTATGCCGCATCGCGCGATCGCATTACACACCGCGGCGTCCAGCCGACGCGGATGACGGATCGCTTCTGCTGTCGTGACGACGCCTCGCGACAAACAAGTTCAGTAAGTTTCAGCACTCGTGAATATTGACACCAACGCTGAAGTCAAAGCACAAGTTTTGATGTTTTCTGTTGTACGTTAATTGTCCTGCCGGCCTTTGTGTCTCTTCCTTTCTTTTCCATCGCTTCTCTCCCTCTTTTCTCTCTGGGTCTGTCTCTCTCGTTCGTTCTCTGTGCTCATTCATGTGGAAGTAATGATCTGTGAGCCCACCTCGGAGAGCGTGTACTGTGGGAATGACCCATTATTCCACACTTGGCCGGGCAGCATGAGACCATATGAATAAAAGACGTCCCTCGGTGACTCCGCAGGTTCACACCTCTCCGTCTCCCTCTCAGCTCTCTCCACTTCCCAGCCCTCCACCGCTCCACACAATGGAAAGCTCCGGCATGATCGCCACGTCGCTCCCCTTTTTTTTTTTTTTTTTAGCTTTCTATGACAGGTGGAAATAAATGAGTCAGGTCACTTTGCTCTGAGTCACTTCACATCGGAAGCAACACGTCATTCCTGCTTTTTTCTGATGCGACTATAGTTGGCACATGAATTCCAGATGGAGCTACTTAGAGTACAAAGGCGGCGGTCCAGTGAGTGTGGGCGCAGCCGGCTTTATTAGACGAAGGCTTCGAACGCCGACGGCTTCTCAAGTCGAACGTCGGCGGCGACACTAACCGTGCAAACTTCTTTGCCCAGAAGCAAACGCTGATCTCTCCGTCTTCTCACTTTCTGGGACTCCTCAGTTTCACATCACGAATAAATCTCCCTGCAGAATGTTCACGGGAGTCTTTATTTATGGACATGTGGTCTTCATTTTCTGTTTGTGCTGCTGTGACCTCATTGGGAAGGATGCTGGAGCTGGCAAAGCAAAGCCCCTTTCAGACGGACCACTGAGTCTCGGGAATATTACCTCCTATTCGTGTGTTGCTGAGTCTGGCAGCAGCGTCTTTGTCGACCCTCTTCTGTGTGAAACCACAGGTGGCGCTATGACGAGCTGTCTGTGTGAAGGTGCGTCCCAGTCCTGGTCCTGGAGGGGCTGCAGCCCCGCTTTAATGCGTCCCAGCTGCTCGTTATCGGGCTCCCCCGCAGAGCTCCGTGATGACGCCGGCTGGATTCAGGTGTGTTGGAGCAGCGGCACGTCGGAAACACGCGGGGGCTGCAGGCCCCTCCAGGACCAGTCCTGGGGGGGGGGGGGGGGGGGGGGGGGGGGGGGGGGGGGGGG
>JAUESF010000085.1:2311334-2321783 GCA_032274765.1 Malacoctenus tetranemus
AAAAAATATATATGCTTTAGTAATAAAAGAATTAATACTAATAATTGTTATTTCAGGTTTATCAAGAAGGTGGAGCACTCCTGGAAGGCTCTGGTCCACGATGGGGTGTGTAGCGTTACATACTGTATCATGTTGTTGAATGCTGCTGTGTACCTGACAGCTTTGGTTTCTGTTTCAGGACACCGTGTCGGTTCACAGGCCGAGTTTTTACGCCGACAGGTTTCTGAAGTTTATGAGCACGACTGTTTTCAAAAAGCTTCATCGTGAGTTGAGAAACAGAATCCCAGCATCTTGTATCCTGCTGGTTTCAGTCAGGTTTGATCATAGATGTCTTTTTTCTTACGTTTGCGTGGTTCAGCTCTTCGAGGAGCGTCTTCCAAGAGGAAGAGAAACTCCCTCCACGCCACAAAGTCGGCCTCGCAGGAGTTCCTGTCCCCCCAGAAGGAGAAGAAGGAGGAGAAGAAGGCCCAAAGCATGGACAACCTGGACGGAGACTGTAAGCTCTGCAGCACGTTTCTGAAAACTCACCCGACTCTGTTGGACTCTCTGATCGATGTCTGTGCTCACAGTTTACGGCTCCTCCAAACAACCGGACCTGCTTCCAAGATCAGCAGTTTCCTTCGAGACCCCACCTGCTGATGAAGAGGACGACGTAGAAAACAGGTGAAAGACTGATGGATAAAAAACAAACTGGAGGCAGGAAGGAGAATTGAAGCAAGAAGTTGGTTGCATCCCTGTTCACCTTTGTCGTTCATTCACTTACACGCAGTGAAGACAGACGAGACTCCAGTTCGACGCTCGCTCTGGACGACCCTCTGCCGTCCCTCAGCAGGAGCCAGTCAGACTCTGAGCTGGACGTCTACTTGGTACGATGGATTCTGTTGACTTTCATCAATACACACAAAAGCTGCACAAACAGAAGCAACATTTCACTTTCAGAGTAGATTTTTGTCAGATGTTCGACAATCACAAGTGTTCAAAGCGGTCAGATTACTTGTTATTATTCAGTGTTGATTCATTTTGCATTTACTTGACAGGTTGCACGGAAGCAAAATATTGGATTAGACAAAGCTGGAATATTTGTTGTTATTTTGGAAACCTTCCGTATAATCCTCTCATGTCCACATCCACTTTCTGACGTCTAAGCTGACAGTTTGCTCTCACCTGTGCAAAGATTTCACGACATTTTTCTCGCCGAAAGTGTCACTTTGTCGTACGATGTCCCGCCTGCATTCTGGGCTTATTTTAGTTTCAGCCGTTAGGGTGGTCCTGATGCTCTGTGTGCTGCTGGTGGAACTCTGGGGGTCACTGGGTGTCTCTGCATTTACAGCTTCAGGCAGTCTCACCCAGGCGACCCAGCTGGAGTTGACAAAGCCTCCGTAAAGCGTAAGCTGCAAACACCCCCCGTGATCTCTTCTATTGGTTTCCATTGGTTTTCTTTTTTGGGGGACACCGTTTGCATGCTGGCGTCTTCCTGCTCACGTGTCCCGTCGTCTTGGAACCGTCTCGCCTCGCTTGTGGCTTTGTGACTGCTGAGTCCCGCTCGCCTCCTCTCAGGCCACTCAGTCTCTCACATCTGTGTCAGCCCAAGAAAAAACCTCTTCGAATTCCCCCTTTTTCTTTTTTTCTCTTTCCTGCAGCACTTCTCTTACATAACCGACAAATCCTTGCGCGGGCTTAAAGGAAGCTGTTCTTCAGCCCACATTAAGCGGTCCCGCTCAGGCTCTGTGGGAAGCCCGCCGACGTCCCTCTTAATCTGATCTCAAAGCCTGCGACAAAACACGGTGGGATTCGAAGAACCACCTCATAGGTGAAGAGAATATCGAGGCGCAAAACGTATCTGTCTGCTTCAGGTGAAATGAGGGAAAAGAAGCAGCCGGGCTCAAACCACACGAGCTCCATTTTTAAAGCTGCTTTGAGCTTTTTCCTCAAAATAAAAGTGACGAAGGTGTGACTGTGAGGACGCAGGACGCCGCTTTTACCCAGTTTATCGCTCATTGCATCCACTTCTAAACACTATTGACTCGTCTCACTCATCTCTGACTGCTCTGTCGTTCCTCCATCTCATCAGACCACAGAAATCACAGTTTCAACTGCTTGAGGACGATATTTTCTTCGTCGGGCGCTTCAGCTCAGTGACGCTGCATAACATTAGGTTTGATGGACAGTTTAAATGTCTCTGTATTTGTCTGCAGGGCAGAATTAACTGCATCCAAAGAACAAAAAACACTCTACAGGGTGTTTTATAAGCTGGCAAGCATTTAACATGGAAAAACAGGCTCAATGTAGAACATTGCGAGCTTCAAACGATCCACGTGAAAGCCTGAGTTAACATCTTAAAGGTACCTCATGCGACATCTTGTAATACTCTTTTTTGCCATAGGTGGCAGTGTTGGCTGCAGTGTCTGTCCTGCTTTAAGCTTGTTGTTTTCGTTACGTTTTGACACTGTGACCTTTGTAAACGTTGGGGTTTTGTTTTGTCTACCTAGTGAGGGTCGATGGGCGACGCTCCTGCAACCTGTTCCTCTGAGCCTTTAACCTCCCACAACGTCGAGACATCAGGACCTCGACCCGGCCTGCACGCGACGCGACGCGATCTACAGGAAGTCGCGCGCCCACGCCAGTTTGAGCCCGTGTGACTTTAACCTCGATGTGTCACAGCGCTCTCATGCGCTGAGATCACCGAGTGTCTTCGTCGACAGACACTAAAACATACTGAAGCTGCCTCATCGGGTGGTGATGTACACTTTGCTGCTAGCCAATTTTGCTTTATTCTATCTGCTTTTAGTTTGTGATTCATTGTTGAGTGCTTCTCAGCGGCTGGTTCTCTGAAGAAGTGGATCATGTCGGCAACCACAGGAAAAAAAAACAGCTTTTACTTTAAAAAAATTGCGTGTTTGGTAGTTTTTTTTGTAGGTGATTCTGGTTTGAAATGTGTTTAACAATGTGTATATTCAGTTCACAAATGAATGAGTGAATTTCTGTAAAAACAAAGAACTTTTTGGTGTGTAAATTTAGTAACTCGAAGCACCACAGTGCCTCCAGCCTCCAGGAGCTCCTTTGCAGCTCCTGGTTGAAGCTGAACGTGAATAAACTTTCAAGCTCTTACTTTTGCTGTCGTCGCCAGACCCGACTTCCTCCGACTCAATCAAGCCGGTAAAGAATCATTGTAATGCGATGACACCTTTAAACCAAAAGAAATCACAGGACATTCTTGGCTTCAGTGATTGTCTTAAAAGCTTGGACTGTAATTTATTTCACACTGGAGATGAGACATGGCGAAGGCGTTTTACTGGCAGCAACACGCTGCTGTTTATCAGGACAGCGAGTCTCATCTTTTTTTTTTATGTTCTTTGGATGGAGGAGCTCATCTCACCTTGAATCTGTTGAAACAATCAGCTGTCTTTCACTGTCCTCCATCCAGAAAGGCTGAACAATGATTGTAACTTCATATAGCTTTTTCTTTTTTTTCAACATGCCTTAAACTGTTTGATAAATTTGTGCTCGCATGTGATTTCTAGGTATTCAGTCGGGTGATAGCAATATTTTGAACTCTTGGTAAATAAAATGAAATGTAATGTGCTTGTGTTGATCTTCTTTTGAAACATGTTATTCTAGTTTAAAACTAAACCTTTTCAAGTGTCTTTTTTTACCCAGAAATCTTACAGTAGTGAGTAAACAACACCAGACGTTTATTCTCTGCTCTGACTCAGGTTTCAGTCTGAGAGTGACTAATTGTTGGCTTTGTAGTAAGAAACATTTCCTGTTTGCACACAGACTCACATATCCATTTATTGCCCCCCTCCCCTTGAGGGTCCTGGCCTGAGCTGGTTTAACCAGTCACACCAGTTTCTCTCGCGCTCTCTCTCTCTCTCCTTCAGTGGCAACTATAAGTGTGTACATAACAAATTGCACTGTAGATCAAGTACAGTGTCAAATTTCTATCAAAATAATTATTGTGCATAAGGAGAAGGCCTTTAACTATAACTAATTATTAAGGTATCATGTTTATAATGCTATTTTTACTCAGAAAACCAAGCTGCAGCTGGGCCAGACTCCCCTTGAAAGCCTGTGAAAGCTGCAGTTTTTGTCACTCAGGGCGCCCCCTGGCGGGGTAATTCCCAGAGCACGTGGGGGGGTGCAACACCTGGGGACATTATTGTCCCAGGGGGAAGCTACAAAGTCGTCCTGTGAGACTGTCATTCCTACCCGGAAGCCTCGGAGGTCGTGATGCCTGAGGGGTGAAAACAACACCGGGAGGCCGCCACCTGTTGTCGTGATGCGAGGGAGGGAGGAGGCTCTGAAATAGAGGCACAGCGGCTGGCGAGGTTATGCCTGAGAGAGCGCCCCAAGTCAGCCTGTGAAACAGACCTTTATCAAAACCATGTTATGACTGCTACTACTACTACTGCTACTACTACTACTCCTCTATTGAAACTTTTTGGACTAATGACACACACACATTTTTAGTTTTTATAGCAGCTCCATGTGCCGTTGATTGTGTGAGTCACAGGTACTGAGAGTAAAAATGGTGGGTGACTTGTAAACGACACTGCACACCGCACCCAGAGGAAGTCCCTGTGAAACCAGGGAGGGAGGGGCGAGGCTTCAGTTGCGGCCTCGCGGAGAGTGCACAACACACCTGCCGTCTCTAAGCCACGCCCACATACCTGCGAGAACCAGGAAACGGCACGACTCGGACAACAGCGAGACCACAGCGAGCATTTCTTTCTCCCCCTGTTCGCCTCCTTCTCGGCGCCCCACTTCCCCTCCTCTCTGAGCCCACCTTGGAGGAGCACCCAGCGGCGGGGACACACCGACGGGACGCGGAGGCGGTTTCACCCGGTAGGAGCGCGCAGTATCGGTCGAGCCCGCCGACATGTTCCAGTGTTTTGTCGAGCTCACTGCCATATTAGGACACTGATGTGCTGCGTGCTCGAGCACGACGGTTTGTTTTCGTCAATTTGAAGCCACCAAACGCAACTGTATCGTGTTTTTTTGTACTTCAAAACAGCTTGAGCTTTGTTTTGGTATTAAGGTTTGTTGTTTACACGATTTACATTCATGTGCAGGCTTGTACTATGTCTTTGTTTGACATTTAGACGTACGGGACAGGCAGACTGGGGCCTCCGTGGTTCCCTCTCCTGTGTAATTTACTTCCACCTGTCAACAAAATGCAAATTTAAACAAGTAAATGTCAGTTTTTAGACACGTAAAGCATCAGAAAATTAGAACCGAGGAGTCACAACACCTTCATAACGCCCGATTATATGAAGTGACAGCAGGATTTTACTTCCTCCACCAGATTTCTGATAAAATAACATTGTAGTGTCCTGGATTACCACACTGATGACACCAAAGATGGCCATTTATTTAGTTAAACTACGGACTGTGACGACTCAAAGCACCGACTTTCCAAAGGTTTTGTGGTGTAAACCCTTTTAAAAGAGTGTAATTTGTGGTGTGCTACATTCCTGTGGTGTCCTTGGTACAGAGGGTGGTGGGGGGGTGTTTCTTTTCCCCCAGCAGAGTTTCAGAGCGAGTCAATGTTTAAACAATAGGCGCTCTGTTGTGGGTGACCTGTGGGTGAAGTGATGGGGTGGTGTGGCGCCCCTCCGCAGCCTCCACAAAAACAAGATTCAGAAGTGTTCATTTAGGAAAAGCAGTTTGCTTTAAAAACACCGAAAACAAACAGGATGTCAGAGAGAGATTTATCCCATTTTATCATAGCGTTTTTATTTGCTTATTCCACATCTGTCAATGAAGATATTTTGCCTCGTATGATTACAGAAGGGTGGGATCAGTTTTTTCTGATCTGTATTGGGTCTTTGTTTTCAGCTGAGCGCTCTCTGTCGTGTGCAATCAAATGCAAAAACCAAATAGTCTCTTTCGAGCTTTATAAACAAAAACAAGGGCTGAATTAAATGAGCGACACACCTGTTGTGTGGTTGGATGTTTTCCAGCAGCGTGTCCTCAAATGCAGCAGCAACTGGCTTTGTCTGTGTCCAAACAATTCCCCGAATGATATCATTTTATTATATTCCGCTGCTTTGTGGGTTATTAGTTGACCCTCGCAGGTCATCTCACACTGATCCAGATTACACCTGTGCTGGGCCATGTGCACACGGACTCTCTATCCATCCCTCTCTCTCTCTCTCTCTCTGTCGATCTCGCACTGCTGCAACAGATTTGTGAGTGGCATGTGTCCTTCCATCTGGTCCGCACATGCGTTGCATATGGACGTTGCATAATGGCCTGGGGGGGGTCTTAGCAGCGCGGCGCCTCAGCGCGACTCCCGGCACGTGGGGAAAGTGACAAGGGCCAGAGAAACCCACGGCTTATGTAAAAGGCATTAAGACGAGCAAGACACTGCGGCTACGTTTGCTCACCCGGTGGAAGAAAGAAAGGAACGAAAACGAGCGAGAGAGCTTTTCTCGGAGCTCATTAAGAAGTGAAAGAAAAGGGAATAAGTGGGAGCTGCCCTCCCTCTTGTATCGTGATTTATTAACGAGCCAGTTTAACAAGTGAAAGCTTGCATGTTTGGTGCAGCTGCACGTGAGCAGAAATATTAATGGCTTAAAACGTTAGACGGCATTTCATCCTGAATATCTTCAATAAGTATGAAGTTTTAAGCCGGCGTTTTAGAAGAGATTCAGCCTCTTATTAAATCTGCAGGATAAATATCGAGCGTGTTGTTTGGGTTGTTTTGGAGCCCGGGCTTCACTGGTCTTTATCCGCTCCGCGCTGCTCCAGATGAGCTGAGCGGCGTCTTTCTGTACGCTCGCCTCAGCGTGACCTCTGCAGCCTTTTAAAGGGATGAACGGGTTCATGTATTAGGTCCAAAAATGCTCCACTGGCAGAATATAAGCCAGCAATGTTCACCAGATAATTTTGGATGAGAAACATCAAAACTGGACGGGAAGGGGACGGTTTTGCTGCCACAGGGGAAATTACAAAATGCCTCTCTGGATATCCAGTTTGAATCAGGACACTAACTCTGTAGTACTTGTAGTTTTTTGGTCTTTCATGATAGAAACTAACTTGTTAAATTTGTTAATTATGAAAAGTGGGAATAAAACGAGTCACGCTTTAAACAGGAGGTGAGAGCAGTGCTGTGAATTGAGCATTTTTCAGTCTGAATTATTCTTATTTTGTCATTACAGTCATTCAAACCCTTCAAAATATTCACTCAGGTCAGTCAAACACTAATTTATGAGTTTAGTATTGTAATATTTAACGACGATTCAGAGGAACTGCTAATTGCTTGCACTTTTCTGAAAATACAAACAATTTCTGTGCACTGATTGAACAGGATGGAAGTTGTGACACATCCAAACATGCTAAATGCGGTTAGCGTCCAGAGGAAGGCTGCCTTTTTTTTTCTCTCGTCTGGTTCAGTGAAATAGTGAAATCTCTCCAAACCACTCGAGAATCCACTCGTTAGCGCAGCTTGTTGTGTATAACTGGAACATTAAAAAAAAGGGAAAATGCGGAAAAATCTGCCAACTTGAAGTCTTTTGATCTTCGTGAGGTTGCTAAGCAACTAGCTAAAATTGTGGGGAAGTCGAGAAATACGAAAAAAAAGAAATCTGGCACATGCGGTGTCCTCTCCTCACCCCCGCTCATCCAGCATGGAGTGCACACAGGTGTGGCTCCGCAGCCGTGCATGTTCGTGCACGTGTCGGTCTGTGTTTTGTTTGTAGCCTGCCTCACGCACACACTGGCTGAAGGTGGGATGATTATTCCGAGTGGGATTACTGTAAAGGTGTTGGATTATGATAGCTCTGCATGTGGACGTCACGTTGGTGTGTGTGTTTGTGTGCGTTTTACCGGCTGATCGTCGTCGTTTCCTCAGAGCTTTCAGCCCAGACGATGCTTTTTAATCTCGCCGCCTTCGACGGCCTGAATCTGCAAATAAACCCACCTTCTCTCTCTCGCTCTCTCTCTCTCTCTCTCGCTCTCTCTCTCTTTCCTCTCTGTCTGTTGTTGCTCCTCAGTTGTTGTCTTTTTTTAAACCAGAGACTTGTTATTTTTGTGTCTCCTCCTCGCTGTGGCTCCTGGCACTTTCGACCCCCCCACCCCCCACTGCCTCCCGCCCGCCCCTTCCCTTCCCGGGAGCGCTCAGGGATTTCTCCTGCTCAGTGAAATCTGCAGCAGCTCTCATGGCACGACCATCCAGAGTCGTAATCCAGACGTCCAAGCTGCTCGATTTATAAATCCCGTCCAGAGTTCGCATTGGCTGGCGACTCATCAAGAGCCCGCCAAGATTATTTATTTATTTTAAACCTCTCAGGACATGGCAGCCTGCTGTCATCTGGTGACTCGGGGATGACAAGATACAGACATTTAATCTGCGCAGCGGCGTGGCGTGCACACTGGAGGGGTCTGCACGAGGGCGAGGAGTGCAGGAATGCACTCGGCGCCAGGGCACAGCAGTTGGGAGCGTGTAACAGTTGAATCACAGTGGTACAAATTTACAAAACAGGAACAAAAGGTCAGGCTGGTGAGACTGTGTGTGTAGCATGCGGTGGAAGTGCTCTGTAAAGTGCAAGTCGGCGTGTCGTCTTACAACGACTCTCAGCTGCAGCGCAAAGACAATCTTTTTTTCCTCAGACGCTCTCTTGAGAGAAATCAGCTGCGGTGCCCTGTGGAAGTTTTGTCGTGTTTTCTGTCGTGAAAAAACAAAAGTAACGTGTTGTGGAAAAGTCTGCGCCTGACCCAGAATCCTTTGAAGTGTTGCATCTGCATGCAGAGTGAGGGTGAAAGCGGCGTTAAGAGTCTTCCTCTCGTCTGTCCTCAGGCTGCGTATTTGCACACTGATGCAGTAAAAGGACTGAAAAGCTTCTGTATTATGTGTTTTTATGTATTTCCATCATGAGCCAGACGCTCTGCTCTTGGGCTGACTTTAGAAGAAAAATAATTGCAGTGTTTTGTTGATATTTTTTAATGCCTTTCCAGGCAGGGATGCGTACATAAGCTGTCTTCAAAGAGAAAGAGAAACCAGCAGAGCCTCAATCAAGGGCAACTTTTCTCCTTGTGACTAAGTTTGTTTTTAATTCCCACCAAGATTTAGAATATTTGCACAAAATGTCAGTACAGTGTATTGTTCAAGTCACCTCGATTGGAAGAAGAAATGTTCAATAGTTCAGCCAGATACCACAACAATGCACTTTTGGGGAGTGTGTCAGTTTTGTTAATCAGTGAATGTGAATCTCACTGATGTGCATCTGAAATCTATTGAAACCTTCAATCCTAAAGAAGAGTCTCTCTGTCCATCCAATCATGAAGTGCAAAGAAAACCCGGCTTAAAGTTGTTTTCCAGTAGTTTTGCCATTAAAACCCTTCATTTGGGGTGAGCCTTGGTGGAGGGGTGTGTGAGGATGAGGCGAAAGGGTCTGTCCGGGTGTTAATGGTGAGAAAACTAAGCCTGGAGGGGTGGGGGATTACGGGAGAAAGGGGCGGGGAGCATACATGATCTGTGAGGGCTTAGTACCACAATTATCTCAGCGGCTGCAGCTGCAGCAGCGACAGCAGCAGCAGCAGCGGCGGCGGCAGCAGTGGCAGCAGCAGCAGCAGCCGCGGTAGTGACAGGAGCTGGGTTTTCATTAGTGTAATGTCCAGAGAAGCTGTGGAATTATGTAAGAGTGACGCGCTGTCATCCCCTCTCGGCCAGCCCACCGCCTGGCAGGAACGTGGCCGTTTGTTTTCCTTTTATCCTCTCGCACTCGGAAAAGCCAAAAGGACATCTGTCGGGAGTCGGCGTTCGGGCTGGGACGGGGACTTGTAGTAGGCGCGCCGCGGCACGAGGGGGGATGTCGGCGCACCGGGAGCAGAGCGGACAGGTTGGGGGTCCCGGCGTTGCCGAGGGAGAGGAGTAGACTGAGACTTTTGAATTCGCACCTGGCGCTTCAGTGAGACGAGGAGAGGTGCAGCGGCAGTGAAAGTGATGAGCTGTGAGTGATGCTGTGAGTGGCTTGTACCAGGATGAAGTTTAAGAAGTTCATCACTATCATGCAGGCAGCCATGGGGATCGTACCCCTCAACAAACGGGAGCTTCTGCCGCCTGGCAGGAAACTGTGGAGACCCCCGGGGTGAGTTTGATTGACATGAGGACGGATCTTGTTCCCCAGATGCTTGTAGTGGGATTTTTTTTACTTCCTATTCAAATCAGATCCTGCATGGATCTTTTTTTTGTATATGTTTCAATTTTATTGTTTGAAGGAGGCACTAGCTGGATGTGAGGCAGGTGTATGTTCACGCAATGTGCTCCTTTTATTGGTCAGACCCAGAACATGCATGTAATATGATCTGACCATGCAGATTTCCGTGCTGTTTTCTGCAATAAATGTAATTTTTTTTGGCTTCCTCTGCTCTGAAAATGTCAACAGCATCAGCATGTCTTTCCAGAAACCGTGTTCCAGTTTTTTGTGGATAATCCACAGAGGAGGA
>JAUESF010000085.1:2473317-2485389 GCA_032274765.1 Malacoctenus tetranemus
AGCACCACTTCATTTTTATTTCTCTTCACACAGGTTTGTAGCACAGGTCCTAGTGACGTTTTAAAGAGCAGCAAGAGATGGATGAACACATCCTGCCACGTAAAACACAACCTTCAGTTTTCCTCCTGTGCTTCAATCAATAAATAAGACCACGTCGTAAATTCACTCGACACAAATCTTCATTTCTTTCTCAATCTTGTTCGATTGCACAAGACGACCTGATCAAGTGGCTGGAGAGTGCACGTGAGAGCAAAGACAAACTATTGGTTCCTACATGTGTGCATTGCTAATGGATACGACTCCAGCAGGTACCTCTTCCTCTCCTAGCTCTGCTGCTCCTCCTCTACGTCGAGCAGGCAGGTGCTGGCGATGGCCCTCGTCACCTCGTACGGGTCGCAGTTGGCGGCGGGCCGGCGGTCCTCGAAGTAGCCCTTCTTGTCGGCGGCCACCAGGCGCGGGATGCGGATGCTGGTGGCCCGGTTGGCCACCCCGCTGGAGAAGTCGTGGATGCTGGCGGTCTCGTGCGACCCGGTGAGGCGCCTCAGGTTGTCCTGACCTCCGTTGGGGTCGTACACGCGGATGTGCTCCGTGTGGCGCTTGCTCAGTTTCTCGATGGCCTCCGTGATGTACCTGTCATCAGAGCAAAGGGGGGGGGGGGGTAGTTACATGAACCAGGGTGGCTAAAGTGCCCCGAACATCACAACTCACTTCACAGTCACTGCTGAAAAAATGTGTTCAAAATAAAGACGTTTTGAATATTTGGATGCAGCTGGAATCAAGCATGTCAACAGCTGGGTTGAATACAAGCTCATGTTGTCTAATATCTAATGAATACTTCTGGCAAATGATGGGACCACTCACTGCAGCCCGTCCTCCTCTCTCATCTGCTTGGTGCTGATGTTGGTGTGGCAGCCTGCGCCGTTCCAGTCGCCCTTCACAGGTTTGGGATCCAGCGTTGCCAGAACTCCAAAGTCCTCGCATATGCGGTGCAACAGGAAGCGAGCCACCCACAGGTGGTCGCCCATCTCAATGCCCTCACACGGACCCACCTGGAACTCCCACTGAAGGCAAAAACAACAACATTAGAAGTGATATGAAAAGTCATAAAGGTTCAGAAGGTCAGGGTGTAATATTTTGGGTAAACTGGTGCTGGTTTGATAGACTGTGGCCCTTCTGTGTCACTGAGGCTCACCTGAGACGGCATGACTTCAGCATTAGTACCATAGATTTTCACCCCTGCATACAGGCAGGCCTTATAGTGGCACTCCACGATGTCTCGGCCAAATGCATTGTTGGCTCCGACACTACAGTAGTAAGGGCCTGGAAAAGGGGAAAACAGTGGAAATCTGGTAAGATGCAATCCACAAAAACACTCATTCCAACAACACAGAGTTTGTTTGATAGGCTTTTTTTAGAGTAAACAGAAGATGGGGAACTGATTGACCTTGGGGTGCTGGGTATCCATTGGCAGGCCAGCTGAACGGATGCCCATCCACTCCTAAAAGTGTGTACTCCTGCTCCATCCCGAACCATATGCAGTGCTCCTTCACCTCGTCCATCACCTTTTTGCAGCTCTGCCGATGATTCGTCTCTAAACGGAGGAGAGAAACTCCTGTCTGAGTTCCTTCGTTCATTTGTGACGTCTCACCAGTCAAAGACATTAAAATGTTGAAGAAATGTACCGGCCGGTGAGCGGTTGTACTTGAAGACCTCGCAGAGGACGAGCTTGTTGGGGTCCAGGGTGAATGGGTCCCTGAACATGCACACGGGGACGAGGTACATGTCGCTGTTGGAGCCCTCGGACTGGTAGGTGCTCGAGCCGTCGAAGTTCCACTCGGGGATGTCTGAGGAGAGAGCAGAGGGCGAGTAAAACTCATGTCCCACCACGCTGCAGCCCCCACGCCACACTCATCTGATGTCTTTACCAGTTTGGATCACTGGATGTCTGACTCTCCTCAGAGATTTTATCACTTGCTTCTTTTAACACCCCTCATCCGTCCTGCGAATTTCATCAAAAATCTGTGAGGGATTTTTTGAGGGATTCTGCGAAGAGACAGGCCGACGCACCCGAACACGTAACCTCCTGTCGGAAGTAACAAGAGTTAAAAGCTTTGAATGTTGAGCTCTGATTTCATTACGGTGGAGTCCTGCAGGAATCAGGCTGCAGAGATCCGGTGTGTAAGTGGATCGGATTGTGTCAGGGCCTTTACAAGTCAGACAACAATAACGTCTCATCATGACCTCATAACTGAAGTGACCAGTGGTCTCATAGCTAAACCTTTGAGCGTCGTTCATACACAAACCTAAACCCCAGACAATACCCCAGTACCTTCGATGCAAGTCGGCTCTCGGTCCAGAGTCCTGGTCTTGTTGCGGAGACCCTGTCCGGTGCCGTCGATCCAGATGTAGGTGACCAGACACGTGTCGCCCTGCGGCAGGCTCATGTAGTGCTGGCGGACGGCCTTGTTGAGGCGAGAGCTCTCAGCCACTGAAGCCATGTTCACCTTCACACAGACATTCACCAATGGGTTGAGACGGCAACATGTGATGGTGCAACTTGGCAAGTACATTGCATAATGTAGAACATAGTTATGGACAAAACAACAACACTCTTGACTTTTACCCAAGTATTAATAATTCATCTTCTGTAAAGACAAGATTTAAGATGCAGCGTCTATGTACATTGTCTCTTCTGCATCTCATCACTAATCTGCTATTTTCTAAAGTTTGTACGTGTCCAGGTGGTGTTAGAAAACTCTTCTTTTGATTATTGTCTAATTTTCTAAGTCTCGAAATTTAAATATCAACAGAACTTTTAAAAACAAATATACAAACTATACATGATGACAAAATTCAAGTCAAAGAGACAAAACAGACCTGAAACTGAAAATCTAAATAAACTTGGCGGAAGATCTTGAATCTACAGTTTGATCAGGTTTGTTAAACGTCGCCGTCTTTTTGAAAAGTTAAGCTAAAGCTAAAAAAAGTAACATGAACATTTGAACTTACAGTATTAAAGGTGATCGCAGGCGACCAGACAACTCAGTGTGTGCACTGCCTGAACCTGTCTGCGTTTCTTAGGCAGAAGTTAAATGAACTTGCATGACGTCACCATGACTCGGTGGGTGTGGCAGGTGGAGTTAAGGAGAGATTTTCCAATAATGAAAAGCTAATCACAGCCTTTAGACCTTTTGCACGTCGATTGTACACCGAGCCTTTGAACGCAACAGTAAACACATTCCCCTCGCAGAGCATTTGGATTAACTGGATTTACTGGCTTCAGATTAATCTGGTGTCTCAGACGATGAAGGTTTGACTTACATGAGCGCACAGGTACAGCCGTGGTTACCAGGAACTCTCATGGGTGAGGTACAAAAACATGTGCTGGTAAAGCCGTCTGCTTTCTGCTGAGCCGGACTCCTGCAGCTCATTGAGCACGTTTGGAGAAAACACGCTTCAGCTTTCCACAAGATGTGCAGTCCTGTGATTAGGCAGGTGAGCAGAAAATCAACGGCGCTGACAAAAGAAGCATCAGCGAGGGTGTTTAATGTGTTTGTGAATGGACACAGAACCAGCAACTGGTCACGACAGAGAGGACTACAAGTTAAGAAAACAACTCGATTAAAAGGGCAAGTCGACCAAACTCAATATTTCAGGTTTGTCAAGTCTTTCACTTGCTTACGCCATGTTCAACCTGCAAATGTTTTGAGAGGTTGATCCAGCATTGTAACTCAAGAAAAGTTCAACTGAGAGGAAATCTTCTAACGATTGAAACACAGGAACAGGCTTTAAAATTAAGATGAGAAAAACATACACATTACCTGGCTAGAAACACTAAAAATCAACCCTGATAGCTATAACTCAATCACCTTTATCACATCCTGTAACCAAGCGAGAAAGACAGAAACCTGGTTGATGCTGACGTGCATCGATGGTCCAGCTCTTCAGTGTCTGTTCCTGTTTCGCCTCGGCTTCGGAACAACTCGTCGGTGTGCCGCAGGGCTCTTTCCTCGGTCCCCTCCTGTTTTCACTTCGAATGTTGGAAAAGATGATTCGAATTTATGCTCACGCACTCTTTCTGGTGATGATTTGTTTTATAATCCCAACAGGGTGTGGAGGCCGCAGGCTACCCGGGGATTGTTTGCATATTGAAAATTTGAATTGCTCACAGAACAACAATTGCAACTACAAACAAGAAATAAATCTCCCCGTGTTTATTCTGACATTTATTGTTCAGTGTGTCAAATTGTTTTTCGAAAGGTTTCACAAAGGTGTAATCAAATTGTTCATTAATAAAGCGCTATGTTCCTCACAGCGCCGACACGGCTGTGATACTTTCAGATGCCGTTCTTGTTTGGCAAACAGTTTTCACGCAATATATCTTTGAGTCACATTTCAGCTGCGATGAGTCAGAGGTCTGGGTGCTGCACCACCAAAGACACCACGTCGAGTCTGTGAATGAGTAAAGTGGCAATTAGATGAAAACTAAACCCACTCCTGAAGAGTTTCTTTACTTTTGACCCCGTTCAACTCTCAGTGCGTCTCCTTGCAGAAAGAGACCGCCGTAGCTCAGACACCACATCATTGTGATATTTCTAGTTGTTTTGCATGACTTTATTTACGACTGAGCAGAATGAGACAGACGATAACAAGAAAACAGCAAGAAGAAAGTCAGACACAAAAAGGAAAGATGGTATCAACAAACTCTGTTGCCAATAAATCAAAAGGAACCTAAAGGAGACAGTTTGACTGATGTTCCTTCAGAACCAAAAGGTACAAAAGGTTTTTGAATACTTGTAACTTCAAACGCACAGATACCAAGACGATCATTATACTGATATGGGTTTCCAGTAGAAAAAGCTGCATTTACTGTTCTTTTTTTTGTCACTGACACTTCGTATCTTTATAATGTCAGAATGAAAACTCTCCAGAGTGAAGATTTAAATCACCTTTAAAGTCACACAGATTTCACAGTAATGGATGGTTCAAAGTCCCTAATGTGAACTCAAGAGTCAAGGCAGAGTGACAGAAACCAGCTCTCGGAGCAGTTCAGTCTGAGAAGCGTGTATTCTTGTGAAGACGCCGGCGTGGGTCCGCCCCCTCTCTTCTTCAGGGCTTTCTAACAATGCGTCCACACTTCCTCAGGTCCCGCCCTCCTGCGTTGATCCTGACTGACTGGCTGCTCGTCCTCCAGGCTCCCTGACACACCCGGACACTGAGGAGAGGTGACATGTTATTTTTGTCGACAAAAGTGGACGACAGACGAGTAAAAACAACCCTCCTCACTGCACAAGCAACACCTGGCAAAACTCCAGTGATGAGTATTTTGTGTGGTCTGTCAGTGGTTGTCAACACTATTTTCTGTGAGCTTGTCCACCACCATAAAAGAGGAAGTGCTGGGACACAGGTGCACGCACCTCTCCACCAAGACCACACAAGCAGGAGCCTTCAGAATAAAGGCAATCAGCACTTTCACAGCTCTGCTTTGATGTGACAGGTTGAAGGTTACGAACTGTTCTGGTCTCCAACACGTTTGTTTTGGGTTATTTTTCACATTTTTGATTGATTTCCACAAACTCACAGAGGCTCAACTGAGTTGGTGGAGTTTTCTTGATGGAACACTTTGCTATTTTTGTTTTGAGAACTGAATAATGTTCCTAGTGAACCCGAATACATCAACACAGCTTAAAAAAGGAGTGTTTTCTTTTTCCTCCGCAGCTTTTTGACCGATGCTGTCAGAAACGGGCTCAGCAGTGGGTCCATGTTGCATTAGATCTGCCAGCCGTCCGTCCACACTCACGCACAGGGACGCACCTGGAGCGCAGCAGGGGTCCGGCGGCTCGCTTGCGCGGCTTCGCGCTCTGCCGTCGGTAATGCATCCAGCCGCAAACCAGCTCGTGCGCGATCATGACGTAGAGCAGGAAGATGAGCACGGCGGGATCCATTCAACAGCTGTCCAGATGCGGGCGCCGGGCTACCGCGCCGCGGTCTTGCAGACTGCCGGTGACGGTGAGCAGCGGGGGGAAGGTGGGCGGTCAGCGGAGGGTCGTGCGCCCAACTTGCCCCGCGTCCTCTCCAACTTTAGGCACTCAGGACGCACAACGCGGACGGCTGCTGGGGTGGCGCTCGCTCGCATCTCTCCCATGACAGAGCATCCTCCTCCTCCTCTTCTTCCTCCTCTTCCTCCCCCCAAAAGCAGCGGCTCATCCGCGCGCGGTGCTGCCGCCGCTGCTGCTGCTGCTGCTGCTTTCTCTCCGTCTCACAGACAACAGATGAGGGACAACAGCGCGGAGGGGACAACGGAGGATGTTGCCGTAGAGACGCGACCGTTGCTAGGGGCATGATGTCGTCATCCCCCTCCTCCTAAAGGATGAACGAGGCAAATTGAGCGAGCTGGAGTCAGGCGGGGAGGGACCAATCAACAGCGGATTGTTTCAGGCCGTCAATCATCTCCGACACACCGGAAACCACCGCGATATTTTGCGCACACCGAATCTTGCAAAAGTGTGAACTGTGCATTTTAACAAAAGACAAGAAATGGCAAATTCATGAAACCTTTGGAGAATCAGTAGAAAGCATCAGCTTCTCTTTTATTTTTTTGCGGTAATAAGGTCGGATTCAAACACAGAATAAACCCAAAATATGAAATAATTCGCCAAAAAAATGTGCTTATTGGATTAAATCTTTGTCATAAATCTGCAATAAATCTTTTACAGTTATACAATATAGAGACCATGCATTTGTGGGATGAGCAGTGGTAAGCATCGTTGTATAAAAATACATTTTAAAGTGCCAACTGTTTAACAATCAGTTTGATGATAGAAAAACTCCATGTGAACATAATCTGCATTTTTATGGACGTACAGAAAAATTGAGAATAGAGAGCCGTCCTGTTGGAGGTTTCCACCAAATCTGAGCGCGGTGCAACGACGAGCCTTCATCCACCCACTGGACTTGTATTTTGTGTTGGGAGTCTAAGCGTGACACAAGGAGTCCTTCTGCTGTCATGTCACCTTGGTTTTATGAAGCCACCTTCAGGTCACCGGACCACCCTGCTCCTCCCCCTTTTAGTTTTGTACATTTCTTTCACTGCTTGAATTGGAAATCTGAAAAAACACACACAGAGGTTCATGAACGTTACTCATGTTTCACATTTCTTAACACATATTTTTTTTTTACTTTTAACTCATAGAAATGTAGTAAAGATATTTATATACTGCATGTCGACAGTAAAAGATTGCACCACCAACTCACAGTGAAAACATTGTTTCTGGCATCCCTCGGTTGGTCCGCCTGAAAACACACACAATGAATCAGTAATGGTGAGAAGACAAAACTACAAACTCTGAAAAATGTAGAATTTCTTTCAAATTAGTTTGTTGGCGTCTTGGAAGAAAGTTTGAAGTTTGTCAATCGAACTGACTGTGAGATCTGCGTATTCTTCGTTGTGGAAACCGGCGTTTGCGAAAGGGGTCTGCGATGACGAGGGCCCGGGCCCGCCCCGCCGTTTCCCTCGCAGGAAATAAAGCAGGCCGATCAGGATGATGAGTGCCAGCAGGATCGCGATCACGCCCACCACGATTTTCCATGTTTCGTCGGGACCGCCTGAAAATAACAACACCTTATATTAGAGTCAATCAGGGAGGCACTTCCCTTAGAGTTGTCTTGAAGCAAGACAAAGTGTTTGGGTTTACATAAACTGGAAAAGATAACTGGAGCAATGCAAACTGTCTATTTTGAATGTAGAAGTATAGAAACCTGCAGCATCTCTGTGTTCACCTGGAACCTCAGACAGAGAGTTCAAGCTTTTCACTCTTACTTTCGACTGTATCCGTGATCTTGTTGTCACAGTTGACCCCGATGGTGTATTCAATGTCATCCAGAGCTAAAACACCCGAGTGACCCGTGATTCCTTCCAACATGATCTGCAAACAGAGACGAGGGCTCAAGCTTCAGTCTTGGACGAGAAACAACTAAATAAGTTACAAGCAAAGACAGAAGTGTAGCATGTTGCACAGCGAGTGCCAGTCAGACCTGGTAGTCTTCTGTGGATATGATATCGACATTGAAGTTCTTCCACGACCCCGAAAAGTCGTGCAGCTCCGTCAGCTGGTTGAGTCGCCCGTTGGACAGCCTCCACACGTTCAGCTGTCTCCTCGCTGAATTTCAGAGAGAGGGAAATGATTCAGATGAGGTGATGAATCAGGCAATATGAATGGCTGACAGGGTCTTTCTCCTTACATGGGTGGGTGGTGTACACCCAGAATTTGAGACAGGTGCCCTGAGTGGGGGGCAGATGGGGAGTGAGCAGATGGGCCCGTTGGTGGGCTGCTGTCTGACCACCGCTGGGCAAGAAGAGGAAGTGACCTGTGGAAATAAGAACGTGTGAGTTGCCATTTAGCTAAAATCCTCCACAAAAATCCCAACTCTGACGCACCCTTCTCTGTGCCCAGCGTATGGTCGCCGGGTGGGGTGGGGAAGTGCTGCTCCTTCTCCCCACTCGTCAGCTCCCAGTCCAGCTCATCCATTCGGCTGCTCTGTGGAGTGTTGCTCCAGCCGCACATCCCAGTCTCCAGGGTGCACATGGCACCTGGGAAAAGACGCCACACAGGACGTTACAACACCTGCAAAAGTTTCGCTTAAAGTCGGTCCGACATCCAAATCTTGTCCATGTCGGCTGTGACAAAGTTCCCCTCAGCTGTGTGTGTGCTCGGTTTGGAGGAGGTGGTTCGGTACGAACCTTGGTCTTCACACGGATGAGGGGAGATGACGATGTCATCGATGGCGATATGCGCCTCTTGGGCTCCGGCTCCAGTCACCTCGAACTCCAACTGAAGGAGAAAACCGGCATGGTGAGAGCCGACACAGAGGCGGACATGCTCATGTTCTGGCTTTTCTGAAACATATTGTTGTTCCCAGTCTTGCACTTTTCAACCTTTTATTTTCTTCTTCAAAAACAGAGAGAGGCTTTTATTTTGTAGCCTCGCAAGCAACTACTTAGGAACTCTGCAGCGCTCTCCAGCCTCAGTTCGGTACCTGACAGTCCTCAAGGGCACTCGTGATGTGGCTGTTGCCATGACGCCAGACGTTTCCAGTATTCATATTGGTAGAGAAGAGCTGCACCTTCGTTCCTCCCACTGAGTGCATATACACTGTAAGGGAACCTGTGAGGGACAAATTAAATAGTGAAAAAGTGGAAGCATTGCAGAGTGTGTTCAGTGTGATGAGTGTGTGGAGGTGGAGGTGCCTCACCAGGATTCGCTCCTCCTGTGTGATACCAGAAACTCAGACACTCGGTCTTGGTGGTTCCTTTGCGAACGAGAGACGTGAGGACTGTGGTGGCGCCCACCGACAGGACGGCGGCGCTGGTATCAGCCAGCAGGTAGAAACCTGGACCCAGAGCAGCCACAAACCGTCACTTTTGATGGTTACAACTTGGCCAACATGCGATGGGACCCTCGCTCACCCTGTGTGTCCTGCAGAGTGTGGTCCGTTTGGGGCCTGGCCGGGGAGCTGCTTTGACCGCTGAGCTGAAACCAGACACCGACGCTCGAGGGCTTGTATCCACACCAGCTCCCCTCGAAGGAGCAGCTCTGTGGGACGCTGCACTGACCGGCCCAGAACGTCACGTCGTCGATGGCCACGCGGCCGTTGAAGCCGGCGCGGACGGCTTCGAAGATCAGCTGCTGTTTGACCGCAACACAATGCCATCATTAACTCAAATCAGCAACACGAATACAGCACTTTAAAACAACTAAAGCTGAAACAAAGTGCTGTAAATGACACATAAAGTACTTAGCAGTAACGCTACCAGACAATAAAGTTTAAACACTAAAACAATAAACGGCAATAAAATGGATTAAAAAACCCAGTACAACGAGAGTGTCATGCCGGGTTAAAAGCCATGGAATCGTCGTCGTTTCATACCTGAGACCTTCCGAGCGACTGTTCGATCGGGCACTCGGCCTCCTGCCACTCGTTGCCACTCGATCCGGAGCGGCTCCAGAGGACGATCTCACTGCCGTCCTCGTCGAGCAGCTTCACGTTCAAAGTCCCTGGAATGGGGTTGAATCAGGTCAGCGGGGGAAGGTTTTCTTTGGACCTTTCACATGTGTTGTGCCTTCAGTCTGCTGATGTGGAGGTCACCTGTGTTTGGCCCATAGAGTTGGTAGAAGAACGTCAGGCAGTGCTCTGAGGAGCCTGCGGGCTGTGGGAAGGAAACCAAGCGGGCAACTGAGCCGCGCAGCGAAGGATTCCACATGTCCACCACCAGGCTTTTACCTGCGTGAGCAGAATGATGGGACAGTAAAATTTCACTTTCTTAACCATCTGCAAACATCAAAGTAACAAGCTTTCCAAATCAGACTCACTGGTGAAGAGAACAAGTAGGATTTTCATCATCAAGACAAACATACCAACTCCGATCGTGTGGTCGACACCGCTGAGCTCCGTCCAGTCAAAGTTGTCGTCGTTGTCCTGATACCAGCCACACAGTCCATCTTCAAAGTTACACGTCAGCCCTGCAGGAAAGAGAAAGTACTGAAACAGCTGAGAAATGCAACAATAAATGAGGCATCGTTCGAAAGGTCACAACGAACATAGATGTTACCTGTTGGAGGAGAGGGAAAATTGGAGGCGTGACAGCTGTGAAAAAGCACCTTTTTCACTTTAACTGTGGAACTGGAATCAAGATTCGCAGCACGAGCTTCGAAGGCCAGCTGGTAAACAACAGAAAGATATTTTACAACTGTTCTACAGATGCAATGGGCTGAAATGAAATTAACTTCATTAAATTAGATTAAATTAGATTAAATTAACATGAAATTAACTCCTTATAACAGGTCAGCAGGGTTAAACTCACAAAAATGCCATTTTTTAAAGACATGTAGCATCAAATCCTTATAATTTGTCAGTCTCATGTTTTGTTGCTCCACTTTCTAATCAGTAACTATTTTTTTCAGATACTATTTATAGAAATAGACCACGCTTGTGATGTTCTGAATATATGTGCAGTAAAGGGACAGAAGGTTCACCTGGAAGCGATGTTTCCTGACTCCTATCAGTACGTCGACCTGTTGCCACGTGTCCCCCCCCGTCCCCGTCTTCCCACCGAACTCCCACAGCTTGGGTCCCACGCCGCGGACGCTGTCAATCACTCTGACGGACAGCTCACCTGCAGCGTTGACATGATGAGTCACAGGATGGAGATACATATACAGTATGCAGAAAAACATAACCTCATGTGGGACAAGAAGTTACCGATGAAATCAGGAATCCCAGTTAATGAAAACTCAAAGGTCATCTTGCACGCGGGGCCAGTGGGGCCCAGGAGGGGGGTCCGTGTCTGGGCTTCACTTAGCTGCTGGCCTGGAGCTTCGGCGACATATAAGTGGTCGTCACCTGAGGCATGAAACAATCAACAATTTAAAAACATGCATATTGCAACATCAGTAAACACTGGTTATCTAAAGCACTGAACTGGAGTACGAACCTTTGCCTGTGGCATTTTTCCGTAACCTCCAGCCTTGACTCCCGACGCTGGAGTCTGTCCAGCCCGAGCTGCCCTTGGGGAAGGAGAAATCTCCTGCAGAAGTCACCCACAGAGAGTTGGTGTTGGTGTCACAAAATGGACAGTTACATTCAATATTTTTCAAACGGCCGACTTGTAGTACCTTTTTGTGCCACAAGGTGGTACAGTGAGTCATTGTAGCGTCTTTATCGACCATAATAAACTACGACTGAGATGCGCAGACTCACCGCATTTGGCTTCGTCTGCGGCTCCGTCACAGTCGGTGTGAAAGTTGCACAGCAGGTCCGGTTCAGTACAAGGTTCTTCTGGGTGTTTGGGTGGTTTCGTCAGATTGGTATATACTGTAGTATTGACATCACAGTATTTAGTTATTCTTGCTGACGGAGAGTAAAGCTTCATTAGTTCATTTCGTTTTCGAGGGCACCAAGCTTACCCGTTGACAAGCGGCATTCAGGAGACAGCTGGATGCTGTCGATGGCGATGCCTCCATACGTGAAGTTTCTGATTGCTGCCATGATCACAATCTGTAGAGAGGAATCAGC